>MU186782.1:0-32249 GCA_016904865.1 Pissodes strobi | reverse complement strand
TTCCATTGAAAAAAATTTAACTTTTTGGTTTTCCCTGTATACTGATCATTTTTCCAATATTTTTTATACGCAGAAAAAAAGTGTTTTATAGTACCTACATAACCATACTTTTATTTTTTTTGGGACACTTAAAATAAAAAAGTTATAAGGGGGCGACATTATAGGGGATCACCCTGTACCTATCTTGTCCAACTATCCTTCTATAACCATGCAATCGTATTGGGACCTTTACTGGGACCTGCTTCTGCCTATTCCAGAGTTAACAATCTTAAGGATGTCTTAGGACTCTCAGTATCGCCTCCCTCAACCGGTCCGGCACAATGACGTGGACAATGGTAGTTTTCCAGCAGTGTTCACATGAAAAAAAATAATAACAAATCTTTAGACCAGTGTAAAACGCCAGTAAATTATATAGAGAAATATCCTGTGGATCTCAGTTGGACAATTACGATTGGAGGAAGTGATCAACAATTTGAAAATTTACTGATTACAGCAGGTATAATCGAAAACTTAAATTAGGAATTTAAATTGGGCAAAAATTATAAATAACTACTGTTAAGCAAAAATTATCAATAGCTACTGTTACTCAAGATATTCCTCTTCCTTACTTTGAGGCATGAAATTCAAAAGAAAATTATGCAACTTGTTTTAAAACAGTGGCTCTCGGCAAATTTAAACAAAAGATAATTTAATTTTTATGAAAATCGAGGTATAATCTCTCTATAAATGAGTCTTATTATAACTCAAAATAAGTAATTTCTATTACTTTTATTTAATATGACCCTTGACACATAAACGATAATTGAAAAACTAGAAAAATCGAGGTGCAACCTCTCTTTACATCGAGTCTTATGACTCCAAATAAGTAATTTGCACATAAACGATAATTGAACGTAAATTACGTCTCAATTAGTTAAAGATAAAAACGAGGTAATCTCTAACTCGCCTTGAGAGATAAATTAAGATAAAATGTAAAGAGAAAAAAAAACAAGTAAATTCACATATGTGAGTCAACCCCTCATAAATGTAAATTAATGTCGATAAATCATAGTTGAAACGTGACCGGTAAGTGCTAATGATTGGTGTTACAAAATCAAGTGAAATATTAATGAAATAAGCCTGAAAAAAACTATGATCAACAATACTACAAAGGAAAATCCAGAGAAATTCTACTCAAATTCAATTAACTACCCTTTACAGGAACATTATAAAATTCGCTATGAGAATCTCCCAAGTAATACTGTTCAATTTAAATGAAAATATGTAAAATCATATGTATGACCACTAAACGATGAAATAATTACGTTCTCTATATATTTGGATTAAACCATTATCAAATTACACGAATTTAACCAATGACATACGCAATTATCCACCAAAAAAAAATCGGTATTCAAACCTAAAGGCCACTACAAAAAATTAAGATTATTGAAATCGCAAATCACTCGAAAGTGCAATACAAAAGTGTTAAATTCTTACTTAAGCGAAATATGGTTAACCGAATCAGGAACGATTATCAATTCTGTATTTAAAATATGAAAAGACTATTGAAAAATATACAGGATGAATAAAATATTTTAAGATCAAATCATTTGCACTTACCGGCTTGACCGTTACCACTAAGATGACCCACCTTGCTTCCAAAATTTTGTACGTTCTACCTATTTCGGTTTTCAACGCTCTCATTGGGCAATTTAAACCATGTGACAACCGCTATCGGAAACCCGGCGTCAAACTAAGGAAACATTCAACATACGCTAAATGTAGCAATCTATTGTAGATTACATGCTAATTTTACAGGTATTGAACATCGCACTACGTTCTTCAATTACCAACTATACGAGATAAGCCCGTTTCCGAACAGATGGCATTCACTTCAACAAAGAAATCTGTAATTACACGAATTCGCGAATTATGGATATAAATCTGCGTACCTGTTCTCCTTAAATAGTTAATTGTGCGAAATATATCCATTCACAGATAGGTGTCACTGCCGATCAATATACTGAATATTGAAAACCATTGATAACTAGATATACTTTAGTGGAGCGGAATAGATTGATATATAACAACATATTTTGCTAGGCACCTAATTTAATGCTTTCTTGAAACGAACACATCAGTTAAAAGAATGTAGAGCAATAAGGCAGAGGAAAATAGCAATAATTATTACAAAGACATACACAAGGAAGTAAAAGTAAGAAAATTTAACAAAAACTTTAAATATTACATTACTTAACTAGCCTCAAGTATAAAGCAAGTATTTACGAAATTGTTGATTTTCTTCTTAAACATATCTTCCTAGTTTTCGGTCAATTTCCCGTGTAATGAAATTTCTTCTGCTAAACTTGTAAATGGGGCAACTTTTTTTTAAATATCTAAAACTTTCTGACAAGAAGAACATGATTATCACTGGTTAAAGCTCATAAATGCCGTTATATTAACACTCCAGCACCATCTACGGATCTATAATATAATTCGATTTTTTTACATATAGTGAAAACCTTTTCCGCATGGGATAGTTTTATATTGGAGGGCAAGCATATACTAATAACAATAAATATATTAACTTTATCATAATTAAAAAAAACTGTTTACTAAGCAGCAAAACAATATTTAATGTCATGTAAATACCATATATATATTAACATATTATGAAAAAGAAATATATCCAAGCAAAACTTTCATTCTCTTTGTTGCTTATATCTTCAGCGCAATTTGTCAAATTCAATATTCTTAAACATTCCCTCTATTCCAGATATATACCCCCAAGTACTATATCTCTCCATACAAGAACTGACGAACATGCCGTTCTTGTTCCAAACAATACTCCAAATCCGATTTTAAGGAATGACATGGAAGGAGTTAGTGATAGTGAGTCAGTGATAAATTTCGAATCTGTGATAAATGTCGAGTCTTCAAATAATGTTAACGCCTTGTCACAAGGCGAGGGCTTAAATGTTAGAAATGATCAAGACGTTGTAATTGATATAGAAGAACCTTGCACTAGTAATGAGATCTTGGATTTAAAATAAAGTTACCGATTTAACGTGATACATTAAGTAGTTTTTACTGTTATTCATACACTGAGAAAGTTGTTTACTGAACAGAATTACACAATCTTTCTAGTTACTTCATAACATCTGCATCTTAATCAAGTGTGTAGTGTATAGGTAATTATACCAAAGTAAAAGAATTTTAGTTATCTTACATAACTAACAAAATATATAATATAATTAATCCTAATTATAATGCAAAAATCCTCTGTTGTAAAGTTGACCCTTTCGACCAAAAACATTTTAAGCCTTGTTGGTCGAACAAGGTTGCTTAAACGCCTTGACCAACGGCTCCTTGCTGTGTATCCTGGGAATGGGCTATGGTGCATGCCTAGTATAAGCCTCAAGTGCGTCAAGATCAATATCAGTGAGCGAAAAATCACACGCTTCCAGAGCTGCTCCTGCCAACTAACTGAACACATCGGATCTAGACTAGGCAAGTTGAAGAACTCCCCAAGTTACGGTGTAGTATACGTGCCTATGACTGAATGGCATAGCAGACATCATCCTGAGGTACTTTATTATCCCTCCACAGCAATATAGTTGGAGCCCTATGTGGTAGGCTCTTTCCCCTAGTTACTCGTTGGATTTATATGGCGAACCTAGTAAGAAATTCACCCATCAGGGAGGATCAAGTCCATGAACCATTGGAGGATGAGGCTGGACAAACCAATCTTAACTTGATAATTGTAACAGGAGAGGCTGGAAATGAACCAATCAATCATGAGACCTCTCTTCCGGGGAGGATAAGACGGTTTAGGTTACACTACCACAGCAAAGGAAAGGCACGAAGCCAGAGATGAGTCGGCCGCTCTTGAGAATATTTCTCCCAAAAGAAGAAGGCTAGCCTCGTCTAAAAGAATACATCTTAGACGATTTTTTCATCAGGAGTTAGTGCGACTGCCCCCACGTCCTTGAAAATGGTAATCGAAGGAGAGAGTGAACAAGGTGATAAGGAAGACCTGAACCCGAAAAGTGGACGAAAACAACTGCCCACATCGAAAGGCGGAAAACGTAACGATCTGATGGCTGCACGCTTGAACAACAGGTGAAAAAAAAAATACGGTAGGTACAGCTACCCCTGTTTTATTCCATGGGGCCGCACTGCACGGAATTGGAGTTGGAACAATCAACAAATAAAGCAAATACAGAACACTATAATGGATTCTTTAGACCTAAAGGACGAAGTAGTCCTCCGAAAGCCGTGGGAGTCGATATGCTAAAATCACATGTATGTATCGGCTACATTCCCGACGACATCGTTAAGCGATTTGCATGGGAGGGGATACTTACAAAACTGAGGAATATAAACCACAGTCTAAACACCCCGGAGTGGGTAATTCTACACCGGAAAGAGTCAAGTTGAGGACAAACCTGGATAAATTCGTCACCAATAGCGAATGCACTATTGATAACGAATTAATTCCGTATGTGCAATTCCGCCTTAAGCCGCGGGGGGGACGTAAAGAAAACCCACAAGATCGAGAGACTGGGATTTTCGCGGATGCACCTCAAGGGGAAACTGAAGGTAGGGGTGACTCTACCTTTACCGCAACCTCCAAACCAAGGGCTAGCTCGACGGAAACGATAGCCTCGACTACGGGGGACATTCTAAGAGAGCCGCACCTTGACCAGACCCTTTGAAGGAAAAGGGCAAATCCTTCGGTGGCAAGGGGACCAAAAGGTCGAAAAACCAAGGAGGGAGGGCTTCCCAAGCCAAGGATGGATTAGACCATTTTTTTGCGGGCCAACCTGCAATATGCCAAGATTGCCACACATATCAAGGACAAATTTTATTATAAAAGGCTGATAGATATCGCCCTTCTCCAGGAACTCTGGTTAGTAAAGACAGGCCAAATATCAGGCCTAGGAAAACATCGGGTAAGATAATATGCTCTGGAAACAGATTCAGAGCATCCATCTTAATCAGAAACATTATGAAATTCTTGAAACATTCAGATCATTGCTCGCGAGACATAACAACATTACTTGTCAAAACACCTACATGACCTAACGGACATGGTCGTATGATCTGCCTATTTTCCTGGGGACGCTTAAGCAAACCAACCTCCTCCAATTGAAGTGCAGAGCTTGATCGCCTATAGTCGGAGGAAAAATATTCACCTCTTAGTTGAATGTGATGCCTCACCTCTATTATCCAATTACTTACTAGTAGTTGTCAATAAGAAGGGCTCTGAACCATCTTTGCATCTGCCAATAAGCCCGAGGTCTTTGATGTAATGATCAGTGATAATCTCTTATCCGCAATAATCTCAGATTGGAGAGTGTCGTCAGAGCCTTCGTGCTCTGATCACAAACATATTCTCTTCAACTTGAGAACAGGCGAAAAAACACTATTGAACACACTGACCCTAACTGACTGGGCTTGGTTTAAACTTACCCTTCAGGAGCAATTGTGGACTTCTAGTGCAAGAATAAAAAATCGTGATGAGATTGAGCTGGCTTCGGTGAACTGAAGTCAGCCATAAATCTGGCATGTCACGAAAACAGTCCGTTTAAGGCTAAAAGGGACCATAGAGGAACCTCTTGGTGGAATCGACATATTGCTATGATGTGATTGGCGAATCGATAAATAAAATTCACAATTTTAGGAACTTCTTGATATGCATCGTCCGGTATTCTGAGCATCCGAAAAAGTATTGTTAATTTAAAAGAAAATTAACAAATTTTTCATAGATTCCTTTGCCATATTAATTTGTTAAACAATCCAGCCAAGTTTAGCAGCAGGTTTACAATTTTTAATGCTAGAAGGAAAGATAATTGAGCTTAATGATAGATTTATTATATGCTATAAGCTATAAAATTCGCCAAAGTTTATTTGCAACATATTTAATTAATAAATGGGAATTTAAATATATTGTGCAATAGTGCAACATAATGGGCTCTTTGTCTTTTATTATACACACTTCAGGTTCAGAATTGAAAATAAATATGTTGGCTAGGATATGTTCTACCTTAGAAAAAAAATTCTGCATTTGCAAGACCAATTAGTTTATAAAATTGCTGGAACTCTTGAGGACATATATGTCTAAATTTATATTGATACTTTTACAAAGAATTCAGGTAAGTTACAGCAATTACTACTGCCCTACAATACTATATACCTATATTTTATAATCTATTCTCTTAGTTCCAAAACCTATAAACTTGAATACAATTTATAAAGGGCAGGAATTTCAAAAAAATCCCATAATTGTGCGAGCCCTCATATTCTTGAGGTGCCTTATTCTATTAATCTATTCCGACTTTTTCTTTTCCACACTAGTTAGCCTTGGCGCTCCCCGGTAAATATCGACCACGTGACCCGAACGCGAACAGCTGTCCTGCTGAAGTTCGCCAAGCAGTGCGCAACCATCACAACATTTAGCCTAGTAAGTGCCTCCTGCTAATGGATGATTATCGCAAACCATATAATTTTTACTGTAAAAGACGCAGGAATATTTATGGATGGTAGTTCTATGTTCTATTATACACGACGAATTATATGAGATGAATGAATGGAGAAAATGATATCACATCATTGATACATAATCAATTTGATATATTGGTAGATGGTAAATGTCATATATTTTTTCTTTTATCGTCAATAAATGTATTGTTGCAATACAGAAATATGGAGTTTAAAGAATATATACAAATTTATAAAGAAATGACATAAAACGGTTATGCTAAATGTGAATGACTTCGTTCAATACTTATATATGAATTTATAATAATCCCTCTACAAGTTGCAACAAGTTTACATCTGCTCTGAAAGTGTCTCCAAATTTCAGCTGCGATACTAATGTCCGTTTTTAACTATTAATAGTAGGTACTTCCTTGAGTTTTCGACATAGGCCGAGAATACTGGAATAGTGTCTGTCCATTTCTTAGATCTACACACATTTTCGGAATGACGAATCATCAAGGAGGAATCATAATATCCATCCTAGATTTAAAGGTCGAATCGCTTTATTATTCCATGTGCACCCGTAGTTCATCATAACTTCATTATCCCTCAGCATTCCTTTAATAAGAATAACACATTATTTTGCTCGAAAACTCTTCAACCCCATTGGATTATACAAAACGACATAATTTTGAAATCATCGTCATTTGAAGAATCAGCTCAAAGTAGATTTGTGGTCGGAATTCCCAGTTATTAGCGACCCCCAAACCATTATTATTTTTCTACTAGAGATACAAAACTACCTGTAGTTTACTATTTGGGACATTATCTACCTGTGTCAGAGTCTATAGATATTCTATATTTAAACTGTGCCTGTGTAGTTTTTATGTTTATACCCTTAACGGACTTCTAAAGAAAGATTAATGGCAATAAGGACCACGAATAGTCAGGTGGCAAAGAAGTGTTTTTATGAAAATTATCACTTTTGTGAGTGTCAGATTCTATAGATTATGTTCTTTTGTTCCAACTGACAAGTAACACTGATGATGGCTATGGCCGAAAGCGCTCTGTTACGCTGATTAAGATGTCCTTTTGGATTAAATTTATGCATGGAATACAAAAGTTTTTCATTTAGTACATTTCGTACATGCAGACAGCATTCACTCTTCATTTAAAAAAGATTCAATTAGTAGAGGTACTGTCGTAGCTGTTGCAGGAATAAAATTCGGCTTAGCACTTACGGATACTGCGGTATCATTGCGTTGTCATTTGAAATTTATTTAATTTGTTAATATTGTCAATATCGTATATTGGCAAAGTTCTTTTTTGCCGTTACTAATACGTTAGTATCATCCACAGGGCAATTTTCCAATTTATATATGCAATAATGTGCATGTTAGCCGATACCTATTGCCTTGTAATAGACAGAGAGCTGGTTATGGCGGTCTACATGTGGCTTGATGCAGTCGCAATTATATCCATTACAGGTTCGGTTGTTACCCTGGAACCACAGCTCATAATAACAACTTATAAGCTGTGCTGGAAGTATAATGCGAGGTAGGGGGTCAAACATGTATTTTCAAGTAAACACATTCATAAGGTGCAGTACTGAAGTAAAAAGGGAAAAATCGTCTGAAGAATGGGTGGGAGGTCTGTCTCCAAGGGAAGCGAAATTCAAATTAGGCATCCCTTTTTTTCTCCTTATTTCTTTAAAATTTGCAGGTTCAAGTAAATATGTAGCCGCATATAATTCACAGTGTCATTTATTTGGCTTTGATATTACAGACAATGCGAATCAATATCACTAAAAGAAACAACATCGTAAAACTGACTATGAATCTTCCTTCCGATTTATCAAATTTAATATAAACATAAAGATTACAGTTTAAATCATCTCATGATGATGCTAACATGGTTAGCGAAACGCACGTGGAGTGCAAAATTCTGATTTGGTATTGTGGATAAAACGATGTTTTAGTGCATTTTACCGAAGGTTCCAAACCCCAATATAGGTAATAAAGATTATTATCATTATTAGTGAACAAATAAAAAATGATTCCAGAGAAATAAGTTGAGATTATTCTAAGGAGAAACGCGATCTTCTGATGTCGCATATTCAACAAAGTATCGAGTGCGGAATACGCTTCATGAATCCCTGGGATTAGAATTGTGCAAAGGATTACCGGGATTTCATGCATTAACAGGATGCGATTATAACCTTGCGTTTTTAATACAGATAAAGTAAATACATTCTCGATTGTGGAATCATTTGTGTTGTGTGTATAATATAAAATCTTGTAACGAAGTCAATAAGCTCAGATACGGTTCGTTCCATCGAAATTATACGATGCTACGTCGATTTACGTCAGCAGATGGAAATAACTCATTATACATATAAATATGGACTGCTACCTTATTTGATCCATACGAACTGGAAGCACAAAATTGAGGATAGATACTAAACCGATCAGAGTATGAATTTAAATGGTTTGAAAGACCACAATTGCCAACATCTGTTAAACCCGTTGTCCTCGTTAGAGATAATTCGGAAGGTAATTTTCTTGTTTAATGTTTTATTAACTATACTAAATTATCAAGTTCTACTTTCAGTTGAAGATGATGACATGATTTACAACAGAGACGAGGATTTTCAGTTCGATAATATAATGTAGACAAAGAGACTTAGGGAACATATTAATTTTGTATTTGATTAATATTAGCAAAGACAATCCGAATTGTCTTTGGTATTAGACATGGTTGTTGTATTCAATGTAGAATTGAAATGTTTATGAATACAGTTGATGTCATCCTAGTTAACTTCTGGTAGTTGACTAATAGTCTATTGAATAGCGCGAAATTATGTTGGCGAATCGCCAGAAGTACATTTGATGAATTCAAAGATGCAAAGAAAAGTAATCGATCGAGTAGAGCATCGACATAAACAGGTCAACGATAAGCGTGTTTAAACTTTTTCGCTTGGCTAGTATCTCCGATCTTATCGTGCATCGAAGCTCATAATCGCACATTTATTCTTCCACCCAGCCTTCCGGCGGCGATTCCCACGTACTCTCATTTTGATTTTTTTTTATGGCAGTGGCACACACACTAATGGGAGATTTTATGGCGCTCGACGAGCGGTGTGTGTGCGAAGATGTGGATTGACACGGTTCTTGAATAGTTGTAGGTTGTAATTAGGGGAGAACAGATGTTCTGGGAGTGAGTTCCACAGTGATGCAGTGCGCCAGACAAAGGAGTTCTTGTGAAGCGATGTTCTAGGTGTTTCCAGTTGTACGACGAACTGGTGCGCTCTTGCCGTCTTTCGTGACTGTCTGACAGGCGTGGCCAGGGGCGGGATGAGGCGGGCCAAATCCTGGGAACATCTGCCGTGAAAGTATCTGTAAAACAGGGACATCTCGGCCACGTGTCTGCGGTCTTCCAGACTATCCAGATTCCGGGTCATCTCCGGGTCGCCGACGAGACGCACAGCTCTCTTCTGAATGGAATCCAGCAGCTTTTGGGTGTGCTTGTGTCAGCAATATTCTAAGCACGGTCTTATTTGCGCTTTGTAGAGCAAGAGCAACTGCTGCGGTGTATACAGTTTTTTGTTGCGAAATAGCGCACCAAGCTTCTGGGAGGCTGATTTTGCCATGTTAGCAACGTGGTCATGCCAGGCCTATTGCTGTTGACCGAGAGACCCAGCAGTCCGATTGACGAGAATGAAGGAATGGTCGATCCTGCCATAATGATGTAGGGCCCGCCGTACTGGCCCTGTTGGTAAACGTGGCTGCTTGGGTCTTTGCTGCATTGAACTGGACCAAATTTCTGTCGCCCCGAGTTTGAACTTTCTCCAAGTCTTGATTAATTGCTGTAATCTGCTCCTGTCTGCGGTTATAAGTCTCAGTCGCAGGTAAATGTTTTTCTGATCTAAAGTGGAAGACAAGGGTACTGTCATCTGCAAAACTGTAAACAGGATTATTTGTTTCGGTCAGCAGGTCATTAACAAAGTTGGTGAAAGTACTGCGCCCTGAGGCACGTCCGCGTTAATGGTGAATGTGTCTGAAATGTGTCCATCAACTGTAACGTGTAGAGAATTCTTAAGGAAACTGGCAAGTCAGCTGCAGAGAGAGGCTGGCAGTCCGAAGGACGGCAGTTTGTTGAGCAGTCCGTCATGCCAAGCTCTGTCGCATGCCTTCGAAATATCCAACGCAATCGCTCGCGACTCTCCGTAGTTCTCAATTGCCCTACTCCATAATCCATATATGAGTGACATAAGCCAATATATCTCCTGTCGATCTCTCTTTGCGAAAGCCGTATTGATTATCGCTGATTATTCTGCTGTTCTCGAGGTACTTGTGTAGTTGCTGATTGACTACGCGTTCCATGACTTTGGAGATTATGGGAAGCAAGGCAATTGGGCGATAGTTTGAGGGCGTGGTTTTCTTGCCTTTTTTTTAAACAGGTTGCACTCGAGCGACTTTCCAAGAAGATGGGTAAATCCCTTTTCCGTAAAAGCCTGAAAAAAACGGGTGCTAGTTCGTTGGCGCAGTTCTTTAACACGATGGCAGGTATTCCGGTCTTGATGCCTTTTGCGTATCAAGTTCTTTAAGGATTTTACGAATATCACGGTGATGAAACTTGACTTCTGGCCATGGTAGTGTTGATGTTCGATATGGTGGGGAGAGCCTTGCCTTGGGGGACGTCTAAGGTAGAGTGCGATGAAAACATTTTGGCGAACATGTTTGCTTTTTTCCTTGGCTGTGGTCGCCGTGATGCCACGTTCGTCTGTCAAAGGTAGGAGAGACGTTTTTGTAAAGTTATTACTTACTGCCTTTGCTACCGACCAGAAATTCCTGGAGCCACTGAGGCATTGCAAAAGTTTATTCCTGATCCTTTGATTGTGTTTTTCCTTAGTTTCGTCGATCACACGTTTGCATTCGTTTCTCGCTTCGACAAAAAACATGTAGTAGTGGGTGATTTTAATATAAATTTGTTAGATGATAGGTCTAATGATGTACTTAATTATAGGAATTTACAAACAATAAATTATTATAAAATATCTAATAATGTTATAGAAGAACAAGCAACTCGGGAAACAGATTCCTCTAAATCTATTATTGATCATGGTATAGTAGATAAAAGCATTGATACCAATTTGATCAAGGTCTCAAATAACCACCTCTCTGATTATAAATTAATAACATTCTCCATAAACGAAAATATTACAAGATTTGTTCCCAAAATCTATCAGCTAACGAAAGTACTTAGTCACCAAAAATTTCAAAATTTATTTAAAGAAAAAATTAGGAATATACAATTAAGCTCATTTCAAGAACTTATAAGTCTGATACGATTATGTAAAAAGGAATGTGAGTATACCAGGAAGTTTAAAATTAGGGGAAATAATACATGGATTAATGCTGAGGTATTGCAAATGATTACAGAGCGAGATAAATTATATATAAAAAAAATTAAGGGACAATCAGAATCAAACATTAAATAACGAATTCAAAAAAATCAAAAATAAAGTTAACAATAAAATTAAAGCACTTAAAAATAAATTCTTTAGGAACAAATGGGAACAAACTGGTACCAACATAAAAAAGCAATGGGATTTTGTAAATCAATTTTTTAAGGGAAAAAATCGGAAAAACTATAGATAAATTTATAGTAGATGATATTGAAATAGGCATACCTGAAGATATTGTTAATAATTTAAATATGTATTTTGTTGGCGTAGGTAAGAACATTGTTAGAAAATATAAATAGTGCTATGCAGATATTGGGCTACGATCCTACCTTTGATCAAATAATTTGTATTAATAGCATATTTACAGAAAACTGTAACGAACAAGAAATTCTTGAAATAATGTCAGAACTCAAAAAGAAATGCCGCAGCTGGTCATGATTTAATTAACCTAAAAGATTATTTGTTAAATACAATGGTCCAACTAGTTAATGTGGTAAGGGATGGGGTCTTTCCAGAGGAATTAAAAGTAACACGAATAAGTCCCATATTTAAATCAGGGAATCGTCAGGTTATGAATAATTATAATAGGCCGATATCAGTGGTTACATCAAAGGTTATAAAAAAGAGAATGAATTTTTACATCAACAAATATATTTCTTTTGACCAATATCAATATGGATTCATAAAAAATAGTAGCACTCTAGGTGCAACGGCAGACCTCATTGATTATATCTCTAAAGCATTGGATAATAAGCAACTAGTCATAGCAGTATTCGTAGACCTGCAAAAAGTATTTGACATTGTTAGTACAGATATATTAACTAGAAAACTGCATTTCATGGGATTTAGGGGAAATATGTACAATTTAATTAAAACATACTTAGTCAATAGAAGGCAATATGTTAGACTTAATGACATTAGTAGTGAAATTTTGGAAAATTAATTTGGGGTGCCACAAGGCTCGGTCTGGGCCCGTTGCTTTACTCACTATATGTTCTAAATCTTAAATGTGCAACCCTAAAAGCACGCTATTTTTGTTTTGCAGACGATACAGTTTTGGTGTATGAGGGAGCGGATGAGGGGGCATTGATGCATGCTATTAATGAGGACCTAAAGATATATCAGAATTGGCTTTACTCAAAATAAACTAAAAATTAATATTAATAAAACAACATTCATGATGTTTAAACAAAAAAAACGCAAAGTGGACAAAGTAAATATTAATATAAATAATTTGGCCATTGAAGAAGTACAGCATATTAGGTATCTGGGTCTCATAATAGACAATAAATTAAATTGGAATGAAGATACTCAGCATATAATAGATAAAGTAAGTCCAATCATACCTATGGTCTATAAGTGTAAAAGCTATCTCTCAGATAAATCAAAATTTAGTATTTATAATGCCTTCTTTCTGTCTCACATTAGATATTTAATTCCAATTTGGGGAACTTGTGGTAAAACAACATTTAATTCTATTCAAGTGCTCCAAAATAAAATATTAAAAATTATCTTTAATTATGACAGATTATTTGACACAGAGACACTATATAAAGAATTGAAAGTTCCTAAACTGTGCACTATCATGGAATTAGAGCAGATAAAATTAATGTATAGGATTATTAATAAAAACCAAAGGTCTAATGTTAACATATTGTTCACTAATAATGTACATAGTCACCAAACTAGATTCCAAAGTAATATCTACTGTGTGGAAACTAGGACTAATATAGGATTAAACAACCCAATTCACCAAGCATCAAAAAAATACAATAACTTGCCTATAAATATTAGAACTATTAATAATTATAACAGATTTCTTTAATTAGTTAAATTACAATTAGGTATAAATTAGATATCCAACGCTGTATTGGATTGTATTGTATACTGTATTGTATTGTTGTATTAATATAATTAGTTTAATTTATTGACCTCGAGGCCAGAGCTCTTAGGCACTGATTAGAGGAATATATATTGCACATGTTGAAAATAAATGATTAAAATTGCGATTTTCAGCGGTCTGATTTTGCTGCCAGTACTTGTAGGCTTGCTGTTGCCTACCTACAGCTTTTTCGCATCTTCTGTCGAACCAGGGCTTTCCTTTTGACGGTAACTTGATGGAATTTGGGATGTATGCTTCCATTCCTGAGATTACCACTCACTGTCACCTTGCTTATCCTTATCTCTTTCATTGAGACGATTAGTGACGCAGTGGCTAATGAAAGAGGGCAAAATTTAGCCCCGTTAAGGACATTAGTTCCTCTCGAAGGAAGTGTTCTGTGTCCGGTAGTTGGGGTAGAGTTAATTTTCCTCAATTCATAGCAAGTGCAGATGGGTATTTAGCCTGTAATAAGCTTGTTGGATCTTGGTTCATAACCTTTCTGCATTTTTGGTTATTGTCCTTCGTTCTATTTCAAACTCATTTATGTTAAGGGCCTGTGATTCTTAATTGACTATTTGATGAGGGCTGAGGTTTTTCATGGCTCCTTATTTAGCGAATAAATAAACTTTAGTTTCGTATTTTAGAGCCGTCTCTTTGATCATATATGATCATTATTCACCTTGTCTTTCAATTTGAGTACCTATATTTGCTAATAACCCTATTACCATAGTATTTCAGCTATTGGAAGACGCACAACTGTTGGCTCCATTGCTTAAGGTTCGAATGCCTGTCAGTCTAATCCAATTTCCAATCTGCCAACTCCTTCGGTAATGAGTGTGAGAATGACAATGATAACACTTTTAATTACGGAACATCATACCAGGTAAATCGCGCGGTGAACTCGGCTTTGAATCATAATGAGATTAGGCAGATAAAGGCTGATAGACCGATAAAGGCTCTCGAATGGACCGCTCAAATGGTGGCTCTCGAATGGACCGCTCGAATGTGCAGGGCACATTCGTGCTCGATTGCCAGCACTGACTGCTGTTTGTATTGAGAAACTTAAAGCCATATATAATCACTACACAGCGTTTAAGGTGGACATTAATGAATGCTATCGGAAAACACTTTTTATCATCTGATTTTTGGTCAGAGAAGGGGAAGGAAAATGAGCACAAATCAATCCGTAAAAGGAGCCGTGCTCTTGATCAACATATCTTGAAACGAGATGGAAGGTTGATGGCAATTGGTCATCATGTCAGTCTTAGATCAGTTGTTCCATCTTACAGTGGCTTAATTCTGTAATACCAGTTTGACTTATTTGCCGTTACTGAAATTTGGCTTGATGTGGATTTCCTACGACATCCAGGGCTATCGATTTATCCGGTCCGATAGATAGGGTCGTGGCAGGGGTACTGGGCACAGTATTTTGGTGGGATGGGTTGTGTTTGGACTTTATTGACATTCCAGACGATGGTATAGAATATCTTTACTCGGTATAAATAGGTGAATATTCTAGTAGGCGTTATTTATAGACCGCCTAGTGTATCGTACATTAATTTTGAAACATTACAAACTATGCTATCTGTATTGTCCGTACAATTTGAGCATGTAGGGGATGCGAGTACTAGCACTCCCGATAAGATTTTTTTGATAATTTTAATCTGCAACAAGTAATTTCTGGCCTTACTCATTGTACAAGGAGCCACTTATTGACACAATTGTGGCAGACAGAAGTATACCCATACACGAAACTGGCACTATTGAAAGGTATAATATAACAGACCATTTGTTAATTCATTGCCAAGGATGAAACATAAAACTATAGGAACTTCAGGCACTTTCATGCGAGCAGGTTTGTGGATTACATGTTGAATATTCACTCGGATAAAAATGACATTGAAGATGTCTTTGCCGGAATCTTCTACCTTAATGCTGTCATTATACAGTAATTTGATGTGTATGTACCAGGAAAGTCAGTAACTCTTAGGCGCCCATATCGGCCATATATTACAGATACTATAAAAGATTATTAAACTGAAATATATAGCTTTTGCAAAAATTAAACGTACTAAAAGAGACTCTGATATGTGTTTTTATTTGGATTTAAAAAAATACGTGTACTTTGATATTAATAGTGAAGATGTGCGTTGGAAAAGCTAATGCTGCCCCATGACGAGCGAAAGTAATAAGAAACAGAAAAGCCCATATGGATTACTGGGTAGATAGAGATTTTTTAATAGATTTAGAATTTCCTAGCAGTTTGTTCAGTTAATCTTAGATCTTATACATGGAAAATCGGCCCATCCTATTAATCAGTAAGTTTATTGTAATCAATCAATGTAGACTATTTACTACAAGTGCTGAAGCTATAGTTTGACTAGCTCCTCAGTTTAGTTTACGGATACATTATACATTTAAAACATTGCTTGTTAAGTTACTACTTGGCTTAAACTTGTAGTAAAACCAAAGTTTAAACCTAAGTTTGAACTTCGATTAGTCACTGTAATGGCTGGTTTTATACCAGTATGAAATTAACAGATGTATGATATTCAAAACACTGATTAGTTTAGCAGTGGCTAATCCGGAGTTCAACGCAGTGGCAGTGGCAAATTGCGGGACGGTTGACTGACAACCCTGTTTATAAGGCTACAATCGGAGCAGTAGCGGACTAACGGGGGGGCGGTGGGGGCGGTCCGCCCCGGGCCGCAACGCTGAGGGGCCCAATTTAAATATATAAAATCAAAAAAAAAATAATAATAATAGTCTGTGTCTCAGTAGCAACCTGCGAAAGAAGTTTTTCAAAACTCAAATTAATAAAAGATTATCTACATTCGACAATGACCGACGACAGATTAAATTATCAATAGAAAATGTCTGAAAATTTAGATTATGATGAGTCAATTAGTAACTTTAGTTCGTTAAAAGCTCGGAACCATATTATTACATAATTATTTATTTATTTATTCATACACGGGCTAAGTCGTAGCCTACGCCCTGACACTCATCCCCGCAATGCTAGTGACGTCACAACTGTAGGCGTAATTGAGAAAATAATGGATAAAATCGAGTTGCGTTCTTTTACATATTCACTCCAATATCTTCGTACCTAGTTGAGCTATCAAAATATTTTTTTTTACTATCGTAAAGTGCACAGTTTGGCGCTTCTGTCGAAGTAGAAAATGGTTGATATTTTCTATTCTAAATATGCTTAAAACATGTCACTTTTATAGTTTAGGCGCTATGATATTTTATAGCGCGCAGAATTTAAAAACTGCCGGCGCCGATGTGACGAGTTACCAGAATTTTTAAATTCTGCGCGCTATAAAATACGATAGCGCCTAAACTATAATAGTGACAATAACCATTTTGGTACCAGAAATATTTTTGGTCTTTTATCTACAGTTTCTTCGCTGCATGTTATAGGAAATTCCTAAAAACAAAAAAGTTTTTCGATTGGTGAATATTTGCCTGCATAATTTCTGAACTGGAAAAGTTATCGATGTTTTAAGCATATTTAGAATAAAAAATTTCAACCATTATATACTTCGACAGAAGCGCCAAACTGTTCACTTTACAATAGTAAAAAAATAATTTTGATAGCTCAATTAGGTTCGGCGATATTGGAGTGAATAGGTAAAAGAACGCAACTCGATTTTGTCCATTATTTGCTCAATTACACCTACAGTTGTGACGTCACTGGCGTAGCGGAGATGAGTGTCACGGCTAGATCTATCGGTAGGCTACGGCTAAGTCCATTCGTACAGGCGTACTAAAAATATAACTAAAAACAAAACAAGAAATAAAACTAAAATTATATAAACTAAATCTAAGTATGGTCATCGAGTAGAACATTCGGTGGTATAGTTAAAACAAACATCATATATGTTTTACTTAACATGTTTAGGAACCTTACAAAAAAACATTAGTCATTAGTACTGTAATGCCGCCTCAAGACTAACTTAAGACAATTCAGCGATCTGTTAAAAGAGTCCCCCTCAAATTTGTTTGCATTTTTCATGATTCTATTTATGGGGGAGTTGTCTCCATAAAGAGCTTTATGCTGACACAAGTAAAAAGTTCGTTGGTTTCTTGAAAACCTCGGAGGAACATAAAGCTGAAATTCATTTAATAGTCCTGGGGAATTTAACTGCCCATTTATACTACGTTGGGGTTTGGAACCTTCGGCAACATGCACTAAAACAGAGTTTTATCCACAATACCGAAACAGAATATTTGCACTCGACGCGCGTTTCGCTAACCATCATGTTAGCATCATCAGGAGATGATTAAAACTTTTAATCATCTCTTGATGATGCTAACATGGTTAGCGAAACGCGCGTCGAATGCAAATATTCTGTTTCGATATTGTGGATAAAACTCTGTTTTAGTGCCCATTTATAATTTTGTGGGTTAAAACAATATCACATATTTCCCTGCATATTTTTAATTGCTTTAGTTTAAAACTCTCTTCAAGTTCTACATAATTAATATTTTCCATTCTTATGCCTTTTTTAAATGCTACATATCGAAAAAAACTACGTTGTACAGACTCCAATTTATCTATATGAGTTTGGTAGTAAGGACTGGAGTCCTTACTACCAATATATATGCGATATTGGGGATACCCAATATCGCATATATCCGATATTGATGCCAGTGATGATCATGATGCGGATAACGATGATGCTGAATGTTTTTATTGTTTAAACCAATACTCTCAAGATACTAAGGGAGAACCATGGATTCGATGCACCATGTGCTCTCGCTGGAGTCACGAGGAGTGTACCAGGATTGGAAAACATAAAACATTTTTTTGTGAATTTTATTATGATCCATAAGTCGCAATGTATACTTAATATGTACCATTTTAATAATACAAGTGTTATATAAATATTTGAGTGGCTTTGTTTCCTTTAGATATTCCTAATAACCGATAGTGCGATATTTGGAACCCCTACTATCCGATATTAGGATACTATTTTTAAAATTACGTTTTTTACACTACTGTAGTAATTTTTACTTTTTCCCAATTTTTTTGAATTTTTGATCAAAGGAGGTAGGTTTTCTACATAAATTCCATTAAAAGAAACTCTATTGTAGTTAACCGATTGGATTTTCTAAGTTAAAATGAAAAATTATGCGATATTTGGCTACTTTCCTCTAATGGGGCCAAATGTGGCCCCTTGAGGAACCCCAGAAGTAACACTTACGACTTTTGAGAAGTGATTCTTTATTTTTACAACTTGTGTTCAACCAGAAATATATGAATTGATATATGGCAAAAGAGTGCCATGAACCGCATAAACAGACAATTTCCTCAAATACAACCGATGATGTATTTTATCAAAGGCGTTTGAGAAATCGATGTAGACCGAGTCCACAATATTGCCTTTCTCCAGGGCCTCCGATATATATTCGGTGTAAAGCAACAGATTGGTAGTAATTGATTTAGTTTTAGAAAATTCATGTTGCTTCGAAATTATAATATTTCTAAAAGATGCCTCCATAAAGTCAGTTATTATTGACTCCATTATTTTTGATATAAGAGATATTTTTGAAACGGGTCTATAATTTTTAATACAGAATTTTATATATGGGTATATATAAAAGAGTTTCCAAACAATTGGAAAACTCCATTAGCAATAGAGTTATTAAATAAAAATCAGAGGGGCCTTGAAAGTGAAATAGATCATTCTTTTAAAAATTTAGCAGTGAGTACATCTGGGCCTAGACCCTTATTTAAATCAATTTTATTGAGTCGAGTCAATACGTCCAAAAAGCTGAAATAGTAGGAACTAATATTCAAGTTGGTTTTAGAGCAGCAAATTTCGTTTTCATGAATTATACAAATTTCATAGCTCAACTGTATTAATTACATTTCGTTTTACTAATATATTATTCTTATATAATTATAGTATATTTTTTTGGGATCACTTTTTTCTTTGATGAGTATATTGTTCGTTTATATTCTTTTGGAGGTTGTTTCTGACTTAAAGTTAACAATAAGACCTGTCACGGACTTACTGTTTTATTGATGTTTTTTGGTTGTCGTGAATTTAAATTGGAAAAGTGGCCTTTTTTGGTTGTCATTAATGAAAACATATCCTAAACAAATATACAAAAGGGGCCCCATGAACTGATGGTAAAATCCGCTTCGTCCGCTCGTGGAAGGAGTGTTTCTTTAACAACTTTTGGGTAAAAATTTGGGCGTGGTTCCCTCAAAATTTTCCGCCTGCAGGGGCATTGACCTCCGGCAGCGCCTGCGGCGAGCGTCAGTACCCCTCCCCTCTCACCCATAACTCTGAGCTAAATACGCCCATGAGGGGCCCCTATATAGTTAACCGCCCCGGGCCTCACAAGTTGTTAGTCCGCCACTGAATCGGAGTTCTACCTCCTCTGGGCAACAATAGTTGGGCGGTATGTCATTGCATTCATTGCAAGCCGTTTAACGTTAACGGTAGTCTGCGACATGTTTGTCCGATAGGGATCCACTTTTTATCAAAACGTGGTCTGGTAAATCTCAGGAAATCACTAAACGGACTGGCGCGCAAGTCAAATAGGGTAGTCTCGTTCGATTTAGCAGCAGCAGCAGGCAAAAGCGACGATAGAAAATACAAAGCACACTGAACTGAACCGTTGCCAGTTCTCAATTTGACATCGCAATAGGCGGACGAACGACGACTGTGTTTCCACATCTAGCCTTCAAAGTTTTCGAATTTAGGCCTGTTTTTTCATTTCTTTGTGAAAGTAACACAATTCGATTGTTGCTAAATTATTCTCGAAGCAAATTTATGTTTTGTATAAGGCTAAATTTCACCCACTTTCACCTTTTCCGCAATTGTTAAAAGTGTGTGCGTGAAACACGGTGATATGTGACATATTCGCCCAAAGTTGTTTTATTTTTTCATTTTGAACTAAACTAAATGCTTATAGTGCTATAAACTGCTAAATAGTGTATAAAAGTTACACATTTTATTGTGATTGTGTCATATTTTGCCTTCGTTCTGGGAAGAGATTAACATTAATAAAAGATCGATACCTTAACTCTAGGTTGCCACATTTGAGAATAGTCTGCCAAAGTAGCACTTTATGGCAACGCTGGAAGTGCACAGCTGATTCTCAAGGAAATATCGAGTTTTGGCCAGGTAAGAGATATTTCATCGTTAATTTAGTTACCGTACCGTAATCTTAAATAATGCGTTAGTATTGTTCTAATGATAGACTGACGCGAAGCGGTATATTAAGGGCCAGTACTTTGAACTCCGATTAGTCATTGCTAAGTTGTGTTTTGAATATCACGTCAAACTGGCATTGACACATTCAAAACACGGATTAATTTAACCAGTGTTTAATGTGACTAATCGAAGTTCAAAGTAATTGAACTTAATGGGAAGTGTTATGATTTTAGACAAATGGTATTTCCCATTTTGACGGAAATTTGCTGGTTTAATCAACGTCTGTAAACTAAGCTTTTTTACGATTACAATATATTTTAAAAATGAAATAGGTACCAATAAATGTTTGCATGTAGGTGTAAGTACATTACTCAATATAGAAGTGTTTATTAAGATTGTAAGATTTAATTAAAAAAATAATACAGTGTGTGCTTAAGATTACATGACAGAAGTAAATAAAATGAAAAGAAAGTTTCTTGGAGGCGCCGGATTTCGATTCCGGGACCTTTCGATCCTAAGCGAGCGCTTTATCATGTGAGCCACGCGGCCGATGGAAATACGTGCGTCAAAAGTTAATATAGGATACAGACCGACATAATACAAATTAATTATTATAGTTGAATATTATGTTTATAATTTGGCAGTTAGGTAGGAGTGATGAAGATGAACAGAGTGGTTCAAATATGGTTTAAATGATTTATATCTCTTGTTACTGATGGGTTCTCTCTCTAATTACGCACGACAGAAGTGAAAACTTTAACAAGGCGATATTAAAAACTAAATAAAATGAAGAAAAAAGTTTCTTGGAGGCGTGGGGCATCGATCTCGGTACTTTTCGCATTCTAAACGGCAAACCACGCCGCCGATGGAAATACGTGCGTCAAAAGTGAATATAGGATACAGACCGGCATAATACATATTTATTATTATAGTTGATTATTATGTTTATAATTTGGAAGTTAGGTAGGGATGATGAAGCTGAACAGAGTGAGCCAAATATGGTTTAAATGCTTTATATTATCTCTTGTTACTGATGGGTCTCTCTCTGATTACACGACAGAAGTGAAAACTTCAACAAAGCGATATTAGAAACAAAATAAAGTTTTAAAAAAGAGTTTCTTGGTGGTGCCGCACATCGATCGCGGTACCTTTCATATCGTAAGCGAGCGTTCTCTATATGAGCTACGCCGCCGATGTAAATACGTGTGTCCAAAGTGAATATAGGATACAGACCGGCATAATACATATTTATTATTATAGTTGATTATTATGTTTATAATTTAGCAGTTAGGTAGATATGGTCAAGCTGAACAGGATGGTCCAAATAAGGCTTTAAGTGTTTTATATCTTTGTTACTGACTGTTTCTCCCGAGCGTGACGACTCAGTCATATTCAGTACTCAGGAAAAAGTGTGCTGAGAGCGCCTAAAAAAGTTTTCATTTTAATAAAAAAATTAGGTAGGTACCTACTTGATAGAAATACTTAATCATCAAGTTCAGTACCTAACTATCCATTTTGATTATTGAACAGTATAATAACGTAATTAAATCCTTAGGTATACACTTATTTATCATCATATGTCAATTTGTAAATTACAAGATAAAAATATCTTACTGAAAATGGAAGTGCACAAATTTGGCAGTGGTTAAAACTGCTATCTAGAATTTGTTCTTGTTGATCATCTTATTTATTTTCTTCATATAAAATAGCAGTTTTTTGCCCATTTAGTAATCAGTAAATTGGAAATTAAAGCTTGTTCTAATTTGGATTAGAATTAATTCTATTTAATATTTATTTTTTCATTTTGTCTCTTGTCCTACTTGTTTTTTCTAATTAAGTTATTAATTTTCGAGACAAATTAATTATATTTACCTACGTCTCATATTTCATTATTTTCGTTCTACCAATTGTTGACACTGTCGTAATTTTAATGTTATCTTACGAATTTTGTTATGGTTTTAGTTGTCTCACTAATAGTATTTTATTAAATGTCTTGATACACATATTTTGTTAATTTTCTCGTTTTGGTAAACGGTAAACCGAGCGGTAAATTGAAAATTATACAGGGCTTGCTATATTTGTGTCTGACCGGTCAACAACGTTTTGGTCAACTGACCGTCAGTTTAACTGAATTAAAAATATTTTCTTATAAAAAAAATTAATTTTCAAACTGCTTTGATATAAAATATTTTTAAGAAACAATGAATGAAAACTACGCTCCTGATGCTGAAATGTCATATTTAATATGCAAGGAGAAAAAAATTATAAAAATCTTACTACACTAATAGATTAATAATTTTAAAACTCCATTTGCATCACCGTTAAAGCTATTTACTCGATTATTAGTTCTGCTTTTAATTATTTACTAATTAAAAAAAAAAACAATTTTTGTGAATTAAAACAAAATTATGATATTTATAACAATAATAAATTTTTTTCAAAAATAGGAAAACCAGTTCAAACCTTATTTGAACTAACGAAACATAAATGGAGACTTTTAATATGATGTGTTTAAATTTAGGGTCAAATTGACCCAGGCACCACGACTCTAGTTCTTAGTATTGTCCCCTATGATAATAATTGATAATTAAGTAGGTTTTTATTACTTTTTTAGCAGTTGATGGCTAAAATAATAATAGAACAAGTTATTTAGGACTAAACTTCGGTAAACGTATAAGGGCTATTGTCTCTAGCAACCCCTTAACTGTTTCCGCAAGAGCTACCAACGTTAAACCAAAAAAAATAATAGCACAATCCAGCTATTCTCTTTGGTTAAACTGAGAAGCCCAAATCCAAAACAGAACAATATTTTTATTTTATACAAATTGGCTGACACGAATGGTAGAGCATACGATACATAAAACCCGTACGTTCAACGATCATTTCTTGTCTAGGGGGGCTCGGCGCGAAAGTAACGAAGATAAAAGATGGTTATCTCATACTTTGTCTGAATTGTGGCCGTGCAGGTATCAAAATTCTCCTCGCCGATTTCCCTCTCTACTTTCGTTACCGTTCGCCGTATCACCCTTTTTGTAACTTTTGTAGCACATTGACCAGGTATAGCACGACTGAAGAAGTTTCACTTCAAGAATAGTCCACCTACAACTCGGTAAAACTAGACGCATATTACTCCTATATGGGTCTGTTTAGAACTTGGTTTAGAACTACATATTTGATTTTTAAGTACAAAATCAATAAATTATTAAAACGAGCCATATTTAAATGAATTCTGGACCAAAAAAAGTATGTTATAATAAAACTGTTGCATTTTTGTAAGGGGCTCGGTTTGTAATGCTGCTTTAATTCCCCTCTTAAAAAGTTTTACTGGGCGTTCCATTTAAAATGAAGATTTAATGGAATAAAAAATAGAATTTTTTTAGAACCCAGTAATAATAAACTAAAAGAAATGACCATCCAGAAAAAACTTAGATATGCATGAAATTAATCAGCTTAAACCGCATCATTATATCTTCTTTTTGAAGATAAAAGGTATCAAAATATCGAACCGTTCGCCCCAGAAAAATGCTCATAATTACTAATGCTCTTTTTTATATATGTAAGGCAATCAAATATACAACGGCATGGTAAAGTGAGAATTTTCAATTTTATAAATGACGCTCTAACACCAGCTCTATAGTCCAGGCCCTCAACAACCCTTAGCTGCAATCTGAAAATCCGCGTATGACCCCAAGCCATAAGGCCAAAGTTGCACAGGGATTGCACTAATGCATGGAAGACCATCAAAACTACATCCCCCTCCACGGTCTTACAAAGGTTCTTCAGAAGACAGATTGATCCATGAGATTTTGTTTGCAACTGAATTAATATGCTTTTCAAAAATCAGCTTTGAGTCAAGTTGCATCCCCAAAAACTTCGCCCCTAGTTTCGCTGCACCAAATTCATCACCCATATCCCTGAGAGAAAATACAATATTTTCCGTTTTATTAATATTTAAAGTCAGATGGTTGGCACTAAACAAATAACTCAACTCCGTGACCACTCCCGCCATCAGGGTCTCTAAGTCCGTCAAACTTTTACCACTACATAGCGCCGTGGTATCATCCGCAAAAAGGATTAGCTTACGGTCAGTGGCAGTACAGATATCATTGTTATAAATGATAAAGAGGAGTGGTCCAAGTATTTTACCCTGGGGCACGACATGACTAATGGGCATCTGACGGGATAATACCCCATTTACCCAGACACTCTGAGTACGGCCGGTGAGATAGCTGCGCATGAGCTGGCTGCTAACATTACTTAGTCCATACCAATTAAGCTTTTTTAATAGGATTTCATGGGATATGCAATCAAAAGCCTTCGAGAGGTCACACAGTGTACCACCCACATGCTCTCCTCTCTCGAAGCCCCCGACAACATACTCCAATAACTCCATAATGGCAAGTTTTTTTTTTTTTTTTTTTATGGCAGTGGCACACACACTAAAGGGAGAT
Source organism: Pissodes strobi (assembly GCA_016904865.1). Taxonomy (NCBI): domain Eukaryota; kingdom Metazoa; phylum Arthropoda; class Insecta; order Coleoptera; family Curculionidae; genus Pissodes; species Pissodes strobi. The sequence goes on along the minus strand of MU186782.1, from coordinate 6,806 downwards.
CCTATGGCGCTCGACGAGCGGTGTGTGCGCGAAGATGTTAATTGACACGGTTCTTGAATATTTGTAGGTTGTAATAAGTGGGAAACAGATGTCCTGGAAGTGAGTTCCACAGTGATGCAGTGCGCCAGACAAAGGAGTTCTGGTAAAGCGATGTTCTAGGTGTTTCTAGTTGTACGACGAACTGGTGCGCTCCTGCCGTCTGTCGGGACTGTCTGACAGGAGTTGCCAGGGGCGGGATTATGCGGGCCAAATCCTGGGAACATCTGCCGTGAAAGTATCTGTAAAAAACAGAGACATCTTGGCCACATGTCTGCGATGTTCCAGACTATCCAGATTCCGGGTCAACTCCGGATCGCCGACGAGACGCACAGCCCTCTTCTGAATGGAATCCAGCAGCTTTAGGGTATGCTTTGGTGCGGCACCCCAGATATGTGAGCAATATTCTAAGCACGGTCTTATTTGCGCTTTGTACAGCAAGAGCAACTGCTGCGGTGTATAGAGTTTTTTGTTGCGAAATAGCGCACCAAGCTTCTGGGAGGCTGATTTTGTGATGTTAGCAACATGGTCATGCCATGACATATTGCTGTTGACCGAGACACCCAGCAGCCCGATTGATGAGGATGAAGGAATGGTCGATCCTGCCATAATGATGTCAGGGCCCGCTGTATTGGCCCTCTTAGTAAACGTTGCTGCTTGGGTCTTTGCTGCATTGCCAAATTTCGGTCGCCCCAAGTTTGAACTTTCTCCAGGTCTTGATTAATTGCTGTAATCTGCTCCTGTCTGCGGTGATGAGTCTCAGTCGCTGGTAAGGGTTTTTCTGATCTAAAGTGGGAGACAAGGGTACTGTCATCTGCAAAACTGTAAACAGAATTATTCGTTTCGATCAGCAGGTCATTAATATAGATGAGGAACAGAGTTGGTGAAAGTATTGCGCCCTGAGGCACGCCCGCGTTGATGGTGAATGTGTCCGAGATGTGTCCATCGACTGCAACGTGTAGGGATCGGTTCTTAAGGAAACTGGCCAGCCAGCTGCAGAGAGAGGCGGGCAGTCCCAAGGACGGCAGTTTGTTGAGCAGTCCGTCATGCCAAACTCTGTCGAATGCCTTTGAAATATCCAACGCAATCGCTCGAGACTCTCCGTAGTTTTCAATTGCCCTACTCCATATATGAGTGACATAGGCCAATATATCTCCTGTCGATCTCTCTTTGCGAAAGCCGTATTGATTATCGCTGATTATTCTGTTGCTCTCGAGGTACTTGAGTAGTTGCTGGTTGACTACACGTTCCATGACTTTGGAGATTATTGGAAGCAAGGCAATTGGGCGATAGTTTGAGGGCGTGGTTTTCTTGCCTTTTTTTGGAACAGGTTGCACTCGAGCGACTTTCCAAGAGGATGGGTAAATCCCTTTTCTGTAAGAAAGAGAAAAAAGCCTGGAAAAAACGGGTGTTAGTTCGTTGGCGCAGTTCTTTAGCACGATGGCAGGTATTCCGTCCGGTCCTGATGCCTTTTGCGTATCTAGTTCTTTAAGGATTTTGCGAATATCACGGTGAGAAAACTTGACTTCTGCCATGGTAGTGTTGATGTTCGGTATAGTGGGGAGAGTCTTGCCTTGAGGCACGTCTAAGGTAGAGTGCGATGAAAACATTTTGGCGAGCATGTTTGCTTTTTCCTTGGCTGTAGTCGCCGTGATGCCACGTTCGTCCGCCAAAGGTGGGAGAGACGTTTTTGTAAAGTTGTTACTTACTGCCTTTGCTACCGACCAGAAATTCCTGGAACCACTGGGGCATTGCAAAAGTTGATTCCTGATCCTTTGATTGTGTTTGTCCTTAGTTTCGTCGATCACACGCTTGCACTCGTTTCTCGCTTCGATAAAATAATTGCGATTTTCAGCGGTCTGATTTTGCTGCCAGTACTTATAGGCTTGTTGTTTCCTTCCTACAGCTCTTTCGCATCTTTTGTCGAACCAGGGCTTTCCTTTTGATGGTAACTTGATGGAATTTGGGATGTATGCTTCCATTCCTGAGGAGATTACTTCATGATCTCTTCGCAGCAGTCTGACGGGTCGTCAGTGGCAAAGCAGACGTCGAGCCAAGGAAAATCTAGGTAGAACTGCCTTAGATCGTCCCAGTCTGCAGAATTGTAATGCCAGATTTTGCGAGGCAATGGTAAATCCTTCTGTATGGGTGGCAATTCACAAACCGTTGTAATAAGTTTGTGGTCGGAGGTACCTAATGGCGGACCAACTGTAACCTTGTACTGGTCAGGATTGGTGGTCAGAAAAAGATCCAGGAGGGCGGCGAATTCGCCCCTCTCTGAGATTCGAGTTGGTTCGTCTACAAGTTGAGTAAGCCCGCAGCTGATGGCAAATGCTTCAGCTTCTCTACCTTCGTTGTCGGTCTTGTTGTGATATTTGAGCCAGTTGGTGTTGTGGGCATTGAAGTCTCCCAGAACGATTTGTACGTGTTGTACATTTGCCTCTACGAAAGCCAAATTGAAAGTTGTTTAAAATATTGTTCGACTCCAGATAATTATAAAGTTGGTCCCTCAGAAGCAGCTCAAAAATTTTCGAAACAGCCGGAATAAGAGACATAGGACGATAGTTGTTAATATCATCCTTTCCCCTTTTTTGGAAACAGGAATTACTTTTGATTTCGTAAAACAGCCCGGGTAGACCACTTCGTGAATGCAGCAGTTTATGAGTTTTGTTAAAGGAATTATGTAAGTATCTTTGATTATCTTAAGCAAAGTCACGTTTATCCTGTATATATCCAGAGTATGTTTGTTTGTTTTTTTTTTAGTTTTTCTATTGCATCAAGAACCTGGATAAATGTTACCTCGGAGAAGGAAAATCCCTCCACAGGAACCGATACTTCCAGTTGTTGCAAAAAATCGTCAGCCTCAATGTCTGTATCAGGAATATCTCTTAAGATTCTATCCGCAAAAATCAGAGAAATGATAAAATGATTGAAGGAGGAAATAAAATGATTAAAGAAGGAAATAAAATCATGCCTGACGAATCCTCTCCAGAATTGAGGAAGAAGACAATCAAAAAAACTAATCAAATGATAAGGAAAGATAATAAAATTATTGAAAAGGATAGTAGAAAATGGCTTTCTCTTTCTTGTTGTGGTGTGATATGCCACCTGCCACGCTGTATAATATGTACAGTTATTTTAGTCTAAATCTTTGGATTAAACCCTACAACTTTTATTTAAAACAATTTTTTGTAAAGCTTTAGGGAAAATAACATTTAATAATAATGTAACAACAAAATCATGTATGTCTCGTCGCTGCTGATATGAAAATTCAAATCTGAAATTATCTCATCAAACTCTGGAATTAATAGACTTATCCGGCAATGGGCCTCAATTGTCTCTATCGTCATAGTTGGCCTCATTTATATGTTGAAAAACTAGCCTTGGTTTTTGTAAGGTTATTTTAAGCAATTTATTGGAGCGGATGGTGGATCAAATGTAAGCCGGAGCGTTTTATTCGAGGTTTTATTCCTCCAGAAGTAGGTAGGGTTTATTTAGGTTTAGATACTATGTTGGGGTTTGGAACCTTCGGCAACATGTACTAAAACAGAGTTCTATCCACAGGGTAGGTTTAGATAATAACAAATTTGGATTAATTTGTTTAAGTTTGTAATATTTTATGAAACGTAGGCTTAGTAGCTGCAGGGCACCAAATAGTTGACTGTTTTTCTAATTACGGGCTATAGTTGCTTTGAACCAATTCTGGAAATTTTCTGTGTCGATATTCCGGCTGTAGCCCAATTTAAAAATTATTGGCCTCGTTATTGACGCATTATAAACGGAACCATTTGCATTTCCGGCTTCGAGCTGGAACTATTATGCCTTGGATGGCTCCCTGCGTCCCATTTTATTGCATTGGGTATATTTTACTCTTCGTCGTCACTTTTTTTTTATTATTAAAAAACTTGATTAGAGAAAATCTGGAAACTCTTCTAATCGTTGTTGGAACTTATTTGTAACATTCTGGTTTCAAGTTTAGTTTTAACAACGGCAAATTTTTTGATACGCTTTTCTTTTGACGTTTTTAGAGAAATTCATTTTTTATTATTTAAATTTGAAGACTTGTCATAGACAATTTGACATACTTACCTAATCAGCTAATTAATTATTTCCTTTGCTTTTTATGTTGATAAGATAAACACAGATAAAACGTAGTATAGTATTATAGAGAAACATTTTTTAAAGGTAACAATTTTCATAAATTTTAAGATTCAATTGATTAATTTGGCGCCAATTGAAGAAGTATCCTCCTAATAAATTCGGTAAAAATATCACTAGGAAAATACGCAGTAAATTCCGCAATTTTCGAAACGCTTCAACCTAAAGAGATCATCAAACCGTTTATTTATTTATAAACTAGAAAGTAGGTATGTACGTTACCGTATGGTAAACAGTGCGTAAAATATTCAAAAAACCTTCGCACGCCCTTCAATCTATATACGTTTAAAAATTGATATTATATTTTTGTACCGTTTGGTGTTTAACGAAGTGGATAGTAATAGACACTGTTTTTGTACCAGATGCTAAAAAACACCGTATTTTCGATCTGTGGGCCCCTAAGCTGAACCTGTGGTCGGGGAAATTGAATCTCAACAATTATACAGAACTTCTCTACTAAAGTTCTTAATGGTATGAGCCAACTATTTTTTGGAACTCGTATCAAATAACGAAATTAAATATTCAAGATATGATTTTTTCAGTAGTGGAAAAATTAATTATTTTCGCTGACGATACCACTATTCTTTGGCTAAAATTAACAATAACAATAGTACAGATCTGCATAACATAAAATAGTGGTGTGATGTCAACTAATGTTTTAAACTTGAAGTGTGTTCTAGATAAAGCTTACATGAAAAATTAAATTATATCTAGAGCTTCTTGTGATTATCTGTGTATCTTGTGAACTCGGTAAACAGTGTTGCTAAATTTGAAAAGGGTATAAGCAATTTATGTAATACAATCTCTTTAAATCATCCACGTTTAGCCTCTGTCATTAGTGTACGAAGTACTTTGAATTTTGGAATTTTTCGCTTTCAAGATTATCTTTCGTGTCTGTTATTTTCGGACCATCCCATCCATGTTTTCTCCTCCAGAACTAGCTGATGTGATCAATTTTCATTCAATTTCTACTGCCACTAATGTTCTCTTTATTTGTTTCTTTATTTGCTTAAAGTTCGTTATTGAAGTTGTGTCTTAAAATATCTACATTGTTCGCTTCTGCCAGTCCAAAGGGTGTTGAATAAACTGTGCTTCTGCCTTCTTTTACATAGACATACGCGTGTAGCCCTTAATAAGTTTAACTCTGGATTCCTACCCATTAATAATGATTTCATTTTCCTATCCCAAATAAAACATATGCCTGTATATAAAAAATATTCTCAAAAATACAAACTAGTTATTTAGGTAACCTAGTAAGCAAATGTGTTTAGAGATATTTTCATTTAATTTCTGCAATCGGGATAGACAGGTTTGGTGGTTAAGCCAGATGAATTGTTTGCCCTTTTTGCACGTGACCTTTGATTTTCTATCTTTTCTTCTTTCGCAAAAGGTGCACCTACCAGAGGAAGATGACCTTTGATCTAGATATGTATTTAAGGCTTTATATCTAGAATTATCTAAATAATAAGTTCTGCTGGCAAATTTCGTATTTCTGTGGCATTGGAACCTTTATATGAAACACTTGAAATAATTCCAGCAATGTCCAACAGTTGTAAAAAATCGGAGAAGCCAGTGTCTCCGATTTTCTGGAACCATCAGCTGATCGAATATATTCATTCGGCCTTTGGTTCGATTATAGAAATCAATAATTTTGAGGAGAACTGTGAAATTGGGTTTATCGCCTCAAAATCTGCAAGATCCTCTGCTATGACCTCAAGTTCTCTTTGGGTTAATGATTTATGAACGTCGTAAGCCTTATTTTAACAAACTGTAAATAAAGAAAGTCACTTTTAAACGTGTAATTTTCATATTGATACGAAATATACCGAGAACACTCCCCAGGGTACGGCTGAACCCCAAAAGCAATCAGAAGTAAAACAAAGAAAGACCTTTGTTTGCATGGTAATAATACTGCTAATACGAGCTGACTCGTTAGTTGTTGTTGTTAGTGCAAGAGCAAGAGACTACGCGAGCGCGGATTGCCATGATGCCAAATGTTACAAAATTACAGCACATTAATAATTAAAGGCTGGGGTACAAGTGCACTTCAGGTAGGGTTATAGAGTTAAACATGAAAAACATTTTATTACATCGAGATATATTTGATATAGTTCCGCTTTCTCTATTGATCTATCTGGTATCTGACAATTTCACTTCAGGTTACTTTGGGTCTAGCTCAACTGCTGGTCCAGGGCTTAGAAGGTACGTTTCTCGCCTCAATATATAAATAGAAACAAGATAGCAGGCCACAGAACGCGAAATAATACCAAAGGAGACATGTACATTCCCAATCCCGATGTAGCAGAAGTCAACAATATGTGAACAACTAACCTGCAGAAAAATGTAGTGTTTTAAAGTAGGTACAAAGTGAATAATTTATAGAATCGTGTTAGTTCAGAAACACCCATCTCCTCCACATCAGGCTCAAAGGACCAAGCTTATTTTAAACTGAATGTTCTAGCATTACTTCGATAGTTATTTAAGTACCTTTTATTGTCTGGTAAGGTACGTAAGGTAACAAAAGAGCTGATGCTCTTGCAAAGCAGGTATCCGCAATAGCCTTCATAGGACCAGAACCAATACTGGGAATAGCTGACCACATAGCTAAAGAT
>JAEQML010039851.1:0-84230 GCA_016904865.1 Pissodes strobi | reverse complement strand
CAAATTCTGATATTAGTCCATTAGAAAATTTAAATAATATACTAATAAATAAATAGCTCTTTATTTCCAACAGTCACCCACTTACAGGAAATATAATTATAAAAACAGTAAAAATTATAAAAAATTATTAAAAATTGTAAAAATAATACGAATTATATCTAAATTTGTACCTGCCAGAAATATAAACAAACATGTTTCAAATAAACAACCCATCGGTTCAAAAAATCAGTCATCACGAATCGACAAAAGTTTAGTTCTAACAGTCTCCATAGAATCTGAAAATATGTCGATGTCACGACCACTATTATTTAGCGTTTTGCACATAAAATACAAAGGAGATCTAGTCAGCATATTGTTGTTGGGCCGATCACAGTAAAATATGCAGGAATTTCTTGAACTAACCCTAGGAACACATATCGCTAGCTGATTAAGCAAACCAATGCAGTCAACTTTATTATGCAATAATTTATGTAAAAACTGTATGGCTATTATTTCCCTGCGATCGTTCAAACACACCATATTGAAACGATCCAGAAGCAACTTTTGTGAAGTTCCTCTTGCTGGATATACGCCATCCTGCTTAAAAGCCAAATATTTGACAAATTTTCTTTGGATAGATTCCAAGCCATTGATATAAGCTAGATATATTGGGTGCCAGACAATTACTGCATATTCTAATTTGGATCTAACAAATGAAGAAAACAACACCCGTAATGCCCTTTGGCTTTCAAATGCTCTACAGTTTCTTAAGATAAAGCCCAATGATCTCGATGCAGACAACATTGTATTTCGCAAATGAGTATTAAAATTAAATAGTTCATCAAAGGTTACACCAAGATCCTTTATAGTGCTGCATCTAATTAGCTCTTGAGATTTTATTGCATAATTATATTTTAAAATAGATTTTTTTCTCGAGTATGAAACTACAAAGCATTTGGATACATTAAGACTAAGTTTATTGTTATCGCACCATGTAGCCAGGAGATCCAATCCATTCTGAAGGCATTCACAGTCAGAGATGGACGAAATGTGACAATACATTTTTAGGTCATCAGCAAAAAAAAGCTTGTGACACGACAGGCAGTCTGCCAAGTCATTTATGAATAATAAAAAGAGCAAAGGGCCCAGGTTTGAACCTTGGGGAACCCCTGACCCAACCACATACTCACAAGATTTAAAGCCTTCGATTTCGACAAACTGTCGCCTCTCTAAGAGATAGGACTCAAGTAAACTAAGCAATTTTCTAGCCAACCCCAATTTTTCTAATTTTAGCATAAGTATGTACAAATCAATCTGATCGAACGCTTTCTGAAAATCCGTATAAATTACATCGACTTGGCCCTGATTATCCAAAATTGAACATATAAATTGAGCTAAGCAACCCAGATTGGTAACGCATGACCTCTTTTCCATAAAACCATGTTGGTCGATAGAAATAAAGGATTTAAGTTGAGGGTAAATTTGACTATAGAGGCATATTTCGAATAGTTTAGAAAAGTTACACAAAATAGATATTGGCCTATAGTTTTGTAAGTCAGATCTATCCCCTTTTTTGAATATCGGTGTGACGCGTGCCAACTTCCAACAGGTCGGAAAAATGCCAGAGTTAACTGACAGATTAAACAAGAAACACAGAGGCGCAGCAAAGGCCCCAATACAGTCCTTCACCACAAAACTAGGAATCTGATCGATACCGGCTGTCAGTTTATTTTTGAGCTTTTTAGAGGCAAAAATTATATCGCTTTCGCTCACTTTATGAACGTTTACGGTTTCATTTGAGGTAATATTTGATTTATGCTCAAATAAGGGGTTAGACTCAATGAAAACACTCTCAAAAAACCCAGAAAAGGCGTTGACTATAGCTTGAGGCGTCGAATGCTCCAGCTCACCATCCCTTAATATTCCCGGTATTCTCGAAAATCCCCGCTTTGCCTGCATAAAAGACCAAAATTCAGAACTGTCCCTACATATATTGTCCTCAATTTTATGTATGTACTCTCTGTACGCACCATCTATTTCAGTTTTTAAGTTTCTCCTAATTTCCCTGAAAATGTCGTGAAAATAGTTAGTCTTGTGTATGCGATACTTTTTATAGGCCTTTTCTTTTTTTTTAATTAGACTAATGATATTCTTGCTATACCAAGAGGGATACCTTCTTTTCCTACTCATCTTGTAGGGAACGGAGGTCTCAAAAATACCACTGAGAATGTTGTAAAAAGTCTCACAAGCCACATTTACATCGGAGCACTCATAGACGTGCGACCAATCTGTGTTTAAAATTTTGCTATACAGTAATGGAAAGTTTGCTTTTCTAAAATTAAAGGACCCGGTGGCGCTCTTGCAAAGCGCAAACTGCCTGTAATGCCCAACGCCACCCCTTACCGTTATGCGCAATGGCGGATGATGACTGTCCACCCTTGACACCGCTGAGTCATCCTCAATAACGTCGCACTCCATGTTAGAGTATATTAAATCCAATGTACGGCCATTAATAGTAGAAAAATTGCTCAATAAGTTGCATTTAACATCATTTGGATTTATGTTCAAGTTTGGCGCGTTGAAATCGCCTAATATTATTAAATTTTTATTTTGAGTACAATTATGCAAAGCTAAGGTTTCAATAAATTGTTCATAGTATGCGGTTGTTATTGAGGGCGGTATGTATAATGCAAGAACAGTAACAAAACAATAATCCGACAAACTCACTTTGCAACCCACAATGTCAATTAATGGAAATTGCTGACTTAATTCCAAGAGTCTGATTGGTGTAGAATTGAGTTCATTCTTAATAGCTAAAAGAACACCCCCGCCAGTGGAGCAGCCATGAGTTTGAAGATTTCTATCAGCACGATAGACGCAGTATGCGTTTGGAAAGAGTTCTGAGCTAGACTCACAATCCTGTAACCAAGTTTCGGTTAATGCCAATATGTCGTAAAAACAATCCGCGACTTTATTGTAGATTGAATCAATTTTAGTATTGCAACCTCGAGTATTCTGATAGTAAATGAGTAGTTCGTTTTTTCTGCACGAGGGCGACCTTATTGGTTTAAAGTCACTATTTTAGGAACACCTTGTAAATACTTAATTTTTAGGCCTTGTTCACCGCCTCTTTCTCGTTCTGCTACTTCTCGTTTTAACTCTTGGTAGAAACTCATTTGTTCAGGGGTTCTATCGAATGAAATTGAGACATTTTTAAATGACTCATTCTCCTTAAGCTTGCTTGCATGCTTGATTAGTTTATGTTGTAACGAAATAATTCGTTACATGGTTTTTCAGGTTTTAAGATTGTTATATTGCAAAGTGATTTTTATGCAAATATACATGCGATTTGGTTTCGGTACCTAGGTAAAATTTCGCTAGAAGTTAGATCTTTTGTACATAGGTGGAGCTATCATTAGAATTATAGGCGTATTAGTTTTACGTCGTTTTCTGTAAAAATATTTTTATTATACTGGCCTTTGAATAGAGGGCGATAGTAATATCGTGATTTTAATTGATGGTCTCCCACCTACTCCTTTGCATGCGATTTGGACCGGTTCTAAAATCGAACGGCGAACGTTGCTTTGGTCTCCAATTTCACGTCGTCAAGGTGAGAACCATTTTTATTTTTGGTCGAATGTGATTTGGTTTTTTTTTTGCACATTCCGCTTTTAACTGAACAAATTAATTTCTTTTGTTTTAGGAGTGTCTTAAAGACAATTTTCAGGTTCTAGAGGGATTTTCAATCAATGATTTAGACGACAATACTTTAATTTATGATAGATTTCTAATCTAGATTTAGAAATCGTATTCATCATTGTTCCGGGCCATCTTGGGCTTTTTGTAGAGTATTGTTGGATAAATGATCTTAGTGGACCCTCTACTCAATCCATTTTATTATATTTATCGTAAATTTCGTTAACTTTTACAGGAAGATTTAACTGCGTAGTTCGAGTTGGCAAGGAGAATTTTTTGCTAACCTAACGTTATTACCGATTTCTGTTGGTCTTTTATGTTTTTAGCTAATTCCTGGCTCCAATCCACCACTTTCAAGGTTAATTTATTAACAAAGGCTTTGCCAAATTTTGGAAGGAACCGGATGGGTAGCCAATAGCCAATAGACCTTGAGTTTACTGCCAGTGGAGAGAATAGGATATCCCATTTTCTGAAAGTCTAAGGTGAGTTGTCTCTTTTGTTATTTCTAATTCATGAAATATATTATTGAATTTCTTTGAGAACTCACCTTGGATTTTTATTTCTTCTCTCTACCGACAGTCGACGGTAAATTTATAACTTTCATCTTTGTAAACTTAGCTCCTTGCTAAACTCGTAGCTAAATTTGCTCGATTCATTTTTGCTTGCGGCTCGTAATGCTCACTTTGACGAATGAAATGGGAGAACGGTGACATAATGTGAAATATCGATCAAATTGTATTGTGATCATAGCACATACAGTTTTCTTACCGCATAAATTTGACTTAGGAAGAATTTGCATATTTATTAATTTGTAATTTTGAAGTAATCATATTTCTATCAATTTTTGACTAGTATTTAGCTTATTTTTTAGAACCTTTCTTTTAAATAAACTTTTTTGGGGACTTTTCATTTATTTGGCACTTATTTAAAAGTGTGCTTAAGTTAAATTTAATCATTATTTTTTTTGAAGTAGCCTTGAGTATCAGATTCATTGACGAATCTTGTATTTTTAAACATAGTTTAATCATTCATTAATGATCTTGTATTTTGGAACATAGTGTTATCAGATTCATTGACGAATCTTGTATCTTTAAACATAGTTTAATCATTCATTAATGATCTTGTAATTTGCAACATAGTTTTATCAGATTCATTGACGAATCTTGTTTTTTTCTTTTAATCATAGTTTAATCCTTCATTTACAAATCTTGTAATTTTTGATCGTAGATTTAATTTTTAAGTAAAAGAGTTTGAAATATTTTGATGAGATTGTTTCAATTACTGTTCATTATTGTTCATTTTTTTGCTTAATATCAACCAACATTCTGGTCTAAAACAAGTTTTTTCTGTTTGCATATTTTCACGGAAATTGGTCAAAGAGCTTGGATTGATAATCAAGCATCAACCGAGTGTACCATTGCAGCATTAGACGTATCAGCTCTATAAGACGTTTATGCCCTCTGATGTTATCCTTACTCATATAGACCTAACAAATAACAGGCAATTGGAGAAAAAGGGAACGAGGTGAAGAGAAGTGTGTCCAACCAGGGTTGAGCGTCTAAGCTAAGTATTTTATTTGCAAACGTAAAAATCACTGCTGGATCAGAATTTTTTTTGGTTTTGACTAATTTCAAAAATTAATATTTTAATTGTTTTTTTTTTCTAACATCAATTTAATTCTTCAACTCTGTTCAACAAAGTTATAATTTGGATTGTTAATTTTAATAATATTTATTGAAATAAAATTATTGTAAATTTGTTTTTAAGAACATTTTTTATTTCCGGCGAGAATGAGATTCTGCAGTTCTCAACGTCTATCAAGTGATTTTTGTTAGCTTTTAAGCTTTTATTGGTGATACTTGACAGTTCTTTGAGAGTTGAGGAATTTCTGGCGCCCAAGAAAAAATCCTTACTAACCAATAAAATAAACTCGCGACCTATCCGGCAACTTAGAATATTTCCAAAAAACATCAGGAACTTAAATTGTTACAATGTATCAAACTTTCATTTTGCATTGTTACCTTTATTGGTCTAGCTTTAGTTGTGTCAGCATTATATTTGCCCAGCCTATTAAATGAAATGTTATCAACCTGAATATCAGGGCAGATTGTGCTAACGATCTCCGAAATATCGGATTTTTCCTTGCTTATTCTCTGGTCCCTTGTAAGCGATGGTGATTGCTCACTGATATTAAAAAAAATTAAATTTTTCTTACGCAAATTGCGCTCATTAATTTCAGATACTATATCCTCATAATGTGAGGGAGATATGGTTGGTAGTTCTCTAGTAATGCCGGAGTTAATTCCTTCCAACTTGTTCTCGAGCGTAGTTATTTTATTCATTAATTTAGTCATCTCCTTTTCGAATAGAAGCTTAATATTTGCATATTGCTCGATGTTAGTATCGCATTGCCCACACATGATTTTAAGTGAGCGCGCTTTGGTTCTCGTGAAGCGCGTGTATTCGTCCTTGGATTAGAGAGTGGACAAGAGAGTACTTTCAGTTTTAAAGAGGTTTCATATAATGAGGTAAGAGATCACATAAATGCATTAAAAAATAAGAAAAGTTCAGATATATATGGTATAACAGTCGACCTCATAAAGTCAGTTAAAAACTTAACAATTTGTCCTTTAACAAAACTGATAAATCAATGTTTTAAACAGAACAGTTTTTCTGATGTTCTTAAAAGTGCAGTAGTGATTCCATTATATAAAAAAGGTAATGCGGAAGAAATATCCAACTATCGACCAGTGTCTCTGTTGCCAATTTTATTGAAAATTGTGGAAAAGTGTATGGTTGTGAGAATAGCAAATTACTTTGAGGATCCTAAAATTTTTTCGAACCAGCAATTTGGTTTATTCGGAAGGGTAGAGGCACTGTACTTGCAATCCTGGACCTGCTCTCAAGTATCATTGACTCTTTTGAAAATCGGGAGTACCATGGAGCATTGTTTCTCGATTTAAGAAAGGCCTTTGATTGTGTTTCCCATTCAATACTGCTTCAGGACTCATCCAGCTTCTGGAATCCTATCTTAGTGGTCGGAAGCAAAGGGTGCAGGTTGATGGGTTGGTGTCATCAGAGAGGGAAGTAAGGACAGGCGTGCCACAAGGTTCAGTTCTTGGCCCAATACTTTTCTTAATTTATATTAATGATCTGCCAAAAATGGTTTCAGTCAAACAGGCTATTGCTTAATAGTAATAAAACTCAAAGGATGACTTTGGTTTGCGGGATTTGTTTGACCAATGCCAGGAGGCTGTTAAGTTCCTAGGAGTCTATCTAGACCCTAAATTACAGTGATCTACCCACGTGGAAAGCCTGTCCAGGAGATTGAGGGGGACTGCCTTTCTCCTCAGGGGTCTTCGGGGATCAATATCAGAGGAAGTACTAATGTTTGCATATTGGGCCTTGTTTCACTCTGTGATTACTTATGGCATCTTGGCGTGGGGTGGTGCACCTTGTGCGGACAAGGTCTTTGGACTTCAGAGGGGGGCAGTTAGATTGTTGGCGGGATTGCCTTTTCGGAGGGACTGCAGGGATGCCTTTGTTGGCTTGAAGATTATTACGTTACCTGCTGCTTTTATCTTGGAGAGTGCCTTATTTATTAAAAGGCACGAAGAACAGTTCACCCTCCAAGGTAACCTTCATACATATCCAACAAGGGGCGGGGACAACATTAGGCCGATTTTCTGTCGACCTAAAAAGAGTCAAACAGACCCGAATTTATGTCTGTTAAATTGTTTAATAAATTACCAACAAGTGTTAGAATTTTGCCACTCTCTAGACTCAAATCTGAAGTAAAAACATATTTGATTCAGCTTGCTCCATATAAAATCACAGACTACCTAAAGACAGATTTCTCAAGTCTCCAGGAATCATGATTTTAATAAAATTTTAACGCAAATTGTAATGTATTTTATTTGTGTGTAATTCAATTATATTAGTAGGTATACTTGTCATCTTAATAAGTATTTTAAGTGTTCATTCAGTTTTAGTATACTATACTCTATTTCGAAATGATGCGAAGTAATAAATCATTTTCTGCTGGCTGATACATAGGCGTACATAATTACGTACATATACGTACATATTTTAAACGTTTACCTAATACTCGGACTTTCCCAGCATTATATTTATCACACTTAGGTTTTTTTATTACTATTGTAAACATTCAAATTTGACGATTTTTTGTATGCACACCCTAAAGTTTAAGTAATTGTAATTTTTCAGTTATATTTGTTCTTCCGAAGAAGACCCAGTGTGTTTGTTTCATTTCATAGTTTCAATTAAAATGGCTAATTCAGTTTTCTCTCCAGTGAAACGAGCGAGCAAATGTCCATTTTCTGTTAACGAAAAGAATAGTATTCTTAATGTATATGACGCCCTCAAACATCAAAATCCTCTGTATAGCGTTGATACTGTGGTGGAAATGTGTTCGCAAATGACGGGTGTTTCAAAAACGTCGATATATAAATTAAGGTGTGAACGAAAAAGTGGAGCTGTAAAACCACCTATACCATCTTCAGGAAGAAAGACGGTGCCTATCGATGAAGACTACAAACTTATAATTAGAAGAACAGTACATTCCTTTTAAACCAACCATCGACAAAATTTTAGGAGCCTTGAAGCAAGACCAAAATATGTCTCCAACGATAAGCAGGAAGAAATTGTGGACAACTTTAAAACAAATGAATTTCAGCTGGGAAAAACAAAGCAGAAAATCGCTCCTAATCGAAAAAGATGAAATTATTTGCTGGAGGAGACATTACTTAAGACAGATAAAGCAGTTTCGAAGTGAGAATAGAAAGATTTATTATCTGGACGAAACATGGCTTAATGAAGGATATACGGTTGGGAAAATTTGGCAAGACAAATATATTTCAAGTTTTCGTCAAGCATTCTTAGAAGGCTGGTCCACCGGACTAAAACCACCATCTGGGAAAGGAAAGCGACTGATTATTACACACCTTGGAAGTGTTGATGGTTTTGTTGAGGGCGGTTTGTTAATGTTTGAGTCAAATCATTCTGGCGATTACCATGAAGACATGAATGGCGATGTGTTCGAAGAATATTTTGAACAAATGTTATATCTCATTCCACCTAATTCTGTGATAGTGATGGACAATGCGAGTTATCATTCCAGAAAAGTTGACAGAATACCAACTAATTCATGGAGAAAAGCGGATATTATTCAGTGGTTTAGACAGAATAACATACCATTTGATGAAAGTATGGTGAAAAAGGAACTGTTGTCCATAGTGTCCTCAAATAAAGCTCCTTTCACCGAGTATGTAGTTGACAAAATTGCACAGAAACGAAATATTACTATTCTTCGTCTGCCTCCGTATCATTGCGAATTAAATCCCATTGAACTTGTTTGGGCCCAAGTAAAAAGTTATGTAGCAAGGAGAAACACGACGTTTAAAATGAAAGATGTTAAAATTATCTTTGAGGAATCTTTAAAAAATGTCGATTCTGAAAAATGGCGTAAGTGTATTGAGCATGTTATAAAAGAAGAAGAAAAAATGTGGAAACTAGACCATTTAATTGACCTAATTGTAGAGCCTTTAATTATATCCTTGGAACATGACGAAGATTCGACGGATTTTTCTGACGACGAAAATGATATACCATAGTTCTCTACATAACTGTTTAGACAAAATCGCAATTCTTATACCTTACTATATAAATATTATATGTGATAAAATGTTACAGTAATACTAACTGTTTTTGAATATACATAAATAAGTGAATAAATAAAAGTACTTAGGTAAAACAGGTATTTTAAATTAAATACCCAAATGTACGCTACTGCAGGTAGAAAATGGCCCCTTTGCTAATAAAGCCTATTGTTTGCAGCGGGATTGCCATACAAAACAGGGTGGAATGGTTAAAATATAATACAGCAGGCTATAACAGCTGTGGCTAAATATTTAGAAATCACAAAAATTTATTTGACCACTCTGTTAGCGTTTTGCATTTATAAGTAGGTTTTATTACTCCGCACCATTTCGAAATAGAGTATATACCTGTCATTTTAATATGTATTTTAAGTGTTCGTTCTGTTTTAATATCTACATTTTAATTTTAGGATAGTGACTTATATGGGTATAGGTTTGAGGTTTAATATTTTGTGTTTATATACTTACTATTTTTTCTCTTATTATTGACGTGTATACATATTTCATATATATTTTGACATGAATAAACAATTTTGAATTTGAATTTTGAATTATCATGAATTGTATGACATTTTATTGATCTAATTGACTTTACTCTAGTATGTTATTGTTTATTTAAATTTTAAATGATTTATGTAAATGTAGAAAGTTTTGAATCGAATTAATGCCAATGATAGCCTATCAAATTGGTGATTTTTTTTCTGGTCCGACCGGAAGTAATAACTCCTACATTCACAATGCATAAAACTTTTGAATGACTATCACAATGTAAAAATTCTTACTTGGATTCCAACATGTCCTCTTCATCTTCACTTTTAATATCAACTTCTTCATGACTTATAAAATCCGACTGAATCAAATAGTCATCATTACATATCTTCGCATTGAATTCTCTATAAAATAAAAAATATTCTTATATATCTAATATTATGTTATATTACTAAGTATGAGTAAAAATGTTAATTCAAAATAAAACAGATGTAATGTGTATGTTTATAAACCACTTAAATAAGTAAACCACTTAAAGATTTCCACTAACTTTATTTAAACATGACACGTGTTTAGACGGTAACGTCTTTTTCAAATGTGAATAGTTACACTAAAATATGCTAAAATTATATAGTTCAGCCATAGCCTAAAGAAAGCTATAGCCGCGACACTCGGCTCGTTTAGTGGGGTACGGAATCAAATTTTCTCCGTGAAGCTCAGTGAAGGGAGGACACCACGCAGTTGGAACTCGATGCCAATCATACGCGCTTACCTGGGCCGGAGTGCAATAAATTTTCATAGGAATTAAAATAGAAAAAGATTCGTTGTTTGGGTAAATAGACGTTATGCGTATATATTGTTTTGTTTGTATGTTATATAAATAAGTTAATGTTTATGTGTTAAAATGGGAAAAGAACGGCAGAATTAAGCAGCTAGTTAGTTTGTTTATTTAAACTTAAATTTGATCATAAGGTATCGGAATCGGTTCAAATGACTAAAATAAATTGGAACTAACTGAAACCAACCGAAAGTTAATTGAACGAAGAACCAAAACTAGCCAAAAGTAACCATAAGCTCTATCGTAATAGGTTAGAAAAATTAAAGTAAGTTAAAACTAACCAAAACGAAAGGAATTTTAGCGACTAACCAAAAATATTAAATTTGCTTATAAAGTATAGGAACCGATTCAAATGACGAAAATAAATTGGAACTAACTGAAAGTAACCGAAAGTTGATTGAATGACAAACCAAAAGTAACTAATAGCACCAAAACGGACTAAAACGTATCGGAACAGATTAAAAATGTTAAAGTAAATTTAAACTAACCCAAATTAACCGAATATTGGCAAGTAACCAAAGACATTAAAATTGGTTCTAACGTATCGGAACCTGTTCCAATGACTAAAATAAATTAAAACTAACTGAAATTAACCGAAAGTTGATTGAACGAAAGTAAGTTAAAACTAACCCAAATTAGCCGAATTTAGGCGACTAAACCGAAAGTAATCAAAAACTTTAAAATTGGTTATAACGTATCGGAACCGGTTTATATGATTTAAATAAATTAAAACTAACTGAAATTAACCGAAAGTCGATTAACCCTAGAATACCAGACTCTCGTAAATATTACGACGCGCATTCTATTTACCTAAAAATACCAACACTCTGTCAAAAGGCCGTGTAGTGGCCTTGAATAGCTTCCTCCCCACTATTATTCTTTACGTTGATACACATGTAATTTCGGTTTTATTGTCACTTATGCCGTCAGTGCTAGTGAAGTCGTCAAATTTACGATAGTCTGGCGTTACCGTTGGCATGAATTGCAGTCTCAAAACAAAACGCTGGCCACTGGCTGTATTTTATGACATGTTGATTATGGCCTTAATAAACTCCTATGTTCTCTAATGCACCAAAGCAACTAAGGTAAATAAAAAAACAATATCCCGTCCAGAATATATGCTGGAATTAAAAAATACTTTAATAAGGCCGTGGCTAGAACAAAGAAAAGATATACCCACTTTACAACGCTGACTTCGGCAGAGTATTTATAAAATCTTAGATTTAGATATGCATAAACAAAGGACCACTCAAGTTGAAAAGAAGCGTAAAGTTTGTTTCTTTTGTCCAACCAATCTTCAACGAATGACCACCACATATTGCATGCGGTGCAATCGTCCAATTTGTGGTCAGCATCGCTCAGATAAATGTACTGCCTGTGCTGAACAGTAAAATTTAAATATTTCTTTTTACTTTGATTTTGTTATTAACATGTTAGAAAATGCTTTATTTTATTGAAAATAAAAAAATAAAGAATTTTAAAAATTTTATATTCCATTATTTCAAAACTCGTCAAATTTACGAATGTCTGGCGATTACGTATGGAAAAGTAAGTCTGGTGCTCTAGGGTTAAACGACTAACCAAAAGTAACCAAAAGCACCAAAAGGGCTAAAACATATCGTAACAGATTAAAATTATTAAAGTAAGTTGAAACTAACCCAAATTAACCGAATTTTGGCGACTAACCTAAATTAATTAAAAACATTTAAATTGGTTATAACGTATCCGAACCGATTCAAATTACTAAACTAAATTAAAACTAACTGAAATTAACCGAAAGTCGATTGAACGACTAACCAAAACTAACCAATAGCATCAAAAAGGGCTAAAACGTATCGTAACAGATTAAAAATATTAAAATAAGTTGAAACTAACCAAAATTAAGCGAATTTTGACGACTAACTTAAATTAATTCAATAACTAAAATAAATTGAAAGTAACCAAAATTTGATTGAAAGCCTAACCAAAACAAACCAAAAGTAACTAAAAGTACCAAAACGGGCTAAAACGTATCGGAATAGCTTAAAAATAATATTAAGTAAGTTAAAACTAACCCAGATCAATTCAATTTTGGCGACTATCCCAAACCCTAAAATTGGTAATAACGTATCGGAACCGAAAGTAATCGATAGTTGATTGAACGACCCAGTTTTGGCGGCTAACCAAAACTAACCAAAAATATTAAAATTGGTTATAATGTATCGGAACCGGGTTCAAATGACTAAAATAAATTAAAACTAAACGAAAGCTGATTGATCTAACCCAAACTAACTAAAAGCACCAAAGCGGACTAAAACGTATCATAATAGGTTACAAAATTTAAAGTGCCCAAAAATAACCGAAAATTAATAATATGGAAACATCCATAAAATATATACGAAGGGTACAGGGGAAAAACGATCTAAACGCCATTTCCATAGGAAACTTTTATTATTGATTTCACAGAAAATTTTATTCTTGATAAAAGTTGGTGCTTGGAAAAAACTAATTTTGACAATGTTAAATTAAGACTAAGTATTACAGGGTACTTAAAAAATACTAAAATGGTGGTTAAAAAACAAAAACTTAGGAATATCGGAAAGCTTCTACAGGAAAAATAAAGCTCCTATTAAGGTAAAAATAAAAGTCAAATATCATTTTTTCCAATAAGGACAAAATTAAGAAAAAGCAGGTTTTTTTCAGTAATTGAAATGGATTTTTTCCGCAACGGTGCGGTGCACTTTTGGAAAAAATGGTATTTGACTTTTATTTTTATCTTAATACGAGCTTTATTTTTCTGTAGAAGGTTTTCCTATATTCCAAAGTTTTTGATTTTTTAACCATCATTTTTGTATTTATTGAGTACCCTGTATAACTTATCTTTAATTTAGCATTGTCAAAATTAGTTTTTTTTTCAAACACCAACTTTTGTCAAGAATAAAATTTTGTGTGAAGTCAATAATAAAAAAGTTTCCTATGGAAATGGCGCTTAGATCATTTTTCCCCTGTACCCTTCATATGTATACACATTTTATAGAAATAACATGTTTTTAATTTTTTTATTAGTCTTACAATCATTTCATCATTTAGCCATGTTGATTTCAATTTCATAATATAATTGAATTATATTTCAATATAAAAGGTCTCAAAAGAGCGGGACATATTTTCCGATTTTTGAATTCTTCTAAAAATTCTAGATAAATTTCATGTAGCATGTCGAATAGCCTCCTTTCCATTTAAAGAATTTGATCTGTTTAACTTAGCGCGAAACGATTTGCATCTTCTTATCTTAGTTATTTAGTAATTATCTAGATATACGAAATTTTCGGTTTTGGTGGGGAGTGTTTTCCAGGTTGTGGTTATGTGGAAGATAAGAAAGTGTAAAACATTTCGTTTGACAATAAACAGTTCGTATTCTACCATAAAGGCGTAAGTCTCAAAAACATTGTGTTTGCTGGTTGTTTTTCGTAAAAGTCGATCGTTATATCCACATATATCCATTATTTCAGATTTGATCAGCACCTTGATATCATTTTGATTCGCTGTACCTTTTTTGGTTTTAAAGATACTAAGGTAAACAAAAAAGCAAAATGTAGGGTTGGTAGCCAAGTTTTTTCTAGATTACATATAAAACAAACACCAATAATTTTCAGACATAAAAGCCTACTTTATATATTTTTTAAATAGAACACCCTGTATATTACTACATTTTTGGACTCTCTAGTGAAATCAAAACACATGTCGTGTATAATATCCTATACCTATCTTTAGCTGTTTACGAAATATTGACAGTTGAAAGTCGGGCATTTTGACAGGCTCTAAACCGCACGAGATCAAAGAAAACGGTTTGCACATCTCTATCTTAGGTTTTCATAAGCAATCGAATGACAATGGCTTTCAATTTAACCGGAGGTTTAAAAGTTCCGGTCAATTTTATTCGCGGGTTAAATTCAAAGTTACTGTCATTTGATAGCTCATGAAAACCTAAGACAGGAATATGCAAACCGTTTTCTTTGCTCTCATGCGGTTTAGATTTTAAAGCCTATCAAAATGTCAAAATGCACGACTTTCAACTGTCAATATTTCGTAAACACCCAAAGAAAGATAGGTATAAGATATTATACACGAAATGTGTTTAGACTTCTCTAGAGATTCTAAAAATGTAGTAATATACAGGGTGTTCCATTTAAAAAATATAGAGTAGGCTGATATGTCAGAAAATCGTTAGTGTTTTATTTTATATGTAACGTAGAAAAAAATTTGGCTACCAACCCTACATTTTGCTTTTTTGTTTAACTTGATATCTTTAAAAACAAAAAAGTTACAGCGAATCAAAATGTTATCAAGATAAATTGAACGCACGGTACAGGTTGCTCCGATTTAGCGTAATTGTGCACTTCATGCATAAACTAGTTCGTGAACTATAGCCAGATCAAAAATTTACTTTCATTTCACCATCTTGACAATATTTTTATCTAGCGTATAAAATGAAAAAGCTGTTACGAAAATCGTACATAATACGTTTATAAAATTGTGCAGGTTGCTAAGAATCTATATAAAACAAAATTATGTACTTATATAAGATCTTTTTTTAGCTTAGAAGAAAACAACTAGATAAATCAAAATTTTCAAAATTATTATTGCAGATCTTCACAAGTTCGTCTAAAACCGTAACTACTTGTGCAAAATAAAATCTCATATAAAAAAACTTTTGTTGTGTATAGATCTTGTTGATATTTAAAGATTAACTTATTCTCTATAGTTATATTCAGCATTCAAGAATGCTGTACTTACTACAAGTAATCTACATTCGCCATTCTTAATTTCACTTCAAAAGACATTTTTAACTATTTCTTTTAGGTGTAATGTTTAAATAAAGATCCGGCTCTCTTTATGCAGCTTTTTGGATCAAAAAAATGGTTATTCTCTACTCGAAATAAACAGTATTTTATAAATCATATATTTTGTGATGAAAGTTTAAATAAAATAATAGGGGAGAGTAACAATTTTCGTATATAACGTCCCAAAAAATTTTAGTACGGCTCACTTCACTAATGATTGCCGGGGGGTTGACGTCAAGTTAGATTTATTTATTTCCTCCCCACTACATAGTGATAAAGTTGGTCCTTGCTTCTCAAAGGTGCCGCGCTTAAGTGTCGCAGCTATAGTTTCCTTTAGGCTATGGTTCAGCTGTTGCAGGTAAATTACAAAAAAATAATCTTGACCCAGGCGCCTTATGAATAGCAAAGGAAACAAGTTAACAATTTCTAGGAAAGGTTTAATAACGCAGAAATCCCAAAATCAGTTTGTTCGTTAAGTAATATATTCAATTTTTTATATTTATTGATTTCCATAATTTCTAACAGATTTAATTTTTTTACCTTTATTTTCAATATATAAAACATTGAAATCATTATAGAAAATGTGGTTTTCATTAATTTAATGACAGGCATAGTTAGAAGTATCCTTGCCATTAATGAAACAAGACTGGTGTTCTTTAATTCTCTTTTCAAACGGTCTACCAGTTTGACCAATATATACTTTGGAACACGAACCACAATTTAAGTTATAGACACCATTTTTCTCACTTTTAGGTGTAGGGGATTTGTATTTTTAATGAACTTACTAATTTCATTGTTGGTTTTAAAAGCAATTTTGGCATTCATATTTTTATTTTTTATATACTGTGATATTTTTTGTGTTAACTTCCCTGTGTGTGTTAAAATTTGATAATTGTTAAGTTAATTATTATTAATTTTTGGGTACACCAATTCTAAAGCTTTTTTGGTATCGTAATTTTTAATTAAATTATCAACAATGTTAGCCTTATAACCATTATTCACAGCAATTTGTTTGATTATATTAATCTCTTTATTGTAATTATCTTCAGACAAAGGAATGTTATTTATTCTATGTATAAAACCATTAAATGCTGCCATTTTTTGATTGTACGGATGGTTTGAGTGTCGACTTGTGCGTCGCACGTGCAGGTCGTGCTGCCTGCTGTAGTTAAAATTGTATCGCGAGTTAAATAAAATAATAGTGTGAATATTTGTTTTTTTTTTTTACACCAACTTATCTGTACAACGAGAACAATGAGTAGAGTCAACACATTTAGTTTAAACTTCACCGAGATTCCCGATAAAATATCAGCATTGTATTTTCACACTTTTGTACAAGAACAATTAAAACTGAAAGATGAAGAAGTTATCTCCTTTGGAATATATTTATTAAGGTAGCGACTCAAGAATTATTTGAAACGATCTTCGAGTCATTTGAAGGGAAGCTGATGTATAAAGCTAAAGACCAAGTCTCTTATAGTCTTCCCGTAGAAAATGAGAGTGCCAAAACGACAGTAAAAATCCATAGAATACCTATTGAGGTGCCAGACCTTGAAATCAAAACAGCTTTGTCACAATATGGAACCATCGAATCTGTTAAAAATGATTTCTGGCGCGAGCTACCATACAAGTGTTACAATGACACAAAAATTTTGAAGATGGAGGTAAAGCGTGCAATACCTTCATATGTCATTATTTCTGGAAGACAGTAGTAGATAACCTATCTAGGCCAAGCCAGAACCTGTCGGAAATGCGGATCCACTGACCATAAAGCCCTAAACTATGACAAAGCTGCAAGTCATAGTAGTTACGCAGCTATAACTGCCAACAACTCTAGAGCATCGATACATCGCCCGGTAAATATACTCAGGAACGAGTTATCTCAAGAAAACTTTGCGAGTATGAATCAATCAACTACCGAGGTGGGTACAACTCTTCAAAACACGCAGAAAAATCAACAAATAAATCAAGAAGTAACAGTGGAAGAACCCGAAGAAAACCCGCTAATAGGATTTGACAGAAATGAGCAATCAAACAGCACTCAGCGTTATGAAAAACTGGAGAACTCAATCAGCTTAAAACGTTATAGAAATCCGGACCAGGTATCAAGTGAAACATCTGGAGACGAAAAAACATCAAAACCACCAACCTTGAAAAAACAAAATGTATCATGGGCATACGAAGTAAATGCAGATCCTCCCCTGGAAACCAGTTAAATACCAGACAAAATAAGTAATTATTACCCTGCCACCTCTGTTAGTAAGAACTCGTTGGTATCATATTCGATAATCACAGTAAACATTTGTGCAATTTCTTCAGACCTAAAATTAAATCTTTTAAAAGAATTTGTTTATATGAATAATGTAGATATTTTGTTGTTACAAGAGGTGGCAGTTTCTGATTTTTCTTTTATTCATGGATACAATTCTATCGTTAATATTAATGAAAACAAACGGGGAACAGCCGTTCTAATACGAGATGGTCTAATATATGAAGATGTAATCTTACTAGAATCATCTAGAGGTATTTCATTTAAAATTAGTAATTCCAGATTTGTTAATGTATATGTACCAAGTGGGTCACAAAACAGACGGGAAAGAGAAATATTTTTTAACACGGAGGTTTGTCTACTACTAAGAGCGGGTGAGAACGTCTTTATTATTATTGGGGGTGATTTTAACTGTACACTATCACAGAGGGAAAGTAAGGCCTTTAAACGACTCTAGGGGCCTTAAACAAATTATATCAACTTTCGAGTTACTAGACGTCTGGTCCTACAAAAAGGGAAATGCTCCTGGCTATACATATTTTCACTCGAACTCTACGTCTAGGTTAGATAGATTTTATATGCCAAAGAATAATTGCGAACGCCTAAGCGACGTCAAATTGATACCAGTTGCTTTTTCAGGTCACCGAGCATTGCTTTTTATTCATAAGTTTCGATACGGTGACAATACCGAATTTTTTAAACGTAGAAATTTTTGGAAACTTAATAGCTCCGTTCTTTTGGATAAAGAAAGCACCGATTTGTTTTAAAATAATTGGATTAATTGGATAAAATCCAAAACACGATATCGCTCAGTGTTGGAATGGTGGTGTACATATGCAAAACCCAAAATTGATTTTTTAGAGAAATAGAAAGAGAAAAGTAGACTTTTTTACGCAATGCCTAAAAGAACTAATGGATTCAGAAAACTTCAATGCAACTACCTTTCCAGAAATTAAAAAATTTACAGGGCTTATTTTAAATGAACAAAGATCTCATCTAGAAGGGGCAAAGATCAGGGGTAGGTACCATGAACAGATTGAAAACGAATTTTTTTTTATTTCATCTGAATAAGGAAAATAAATTAATTCATAAAAAATCAATAGATAAAATCTGTATTGATGGTGAATGCATTAGGGATAAAAATAAAATAGCTGAGGGTATACATAATTATTTTCAAGAACTGTACAAAAAACCTAGTGAATCCCCAAATTACGCTGAATTTCTACAGCAAGCGTTTCAAAATACAATTTCAGATGATGGTAATATCGAGTTAAAGGCGGAAATTCTTGAGGGTGAAATAAAAGACATTCTTAAAAATATTCCAAGAAACAAATCTCCAGGACCCGATGGTCTAACCCCTGAGTTTTACGTATACTTTTGGAACATAATTAAAACTGAAATCCTGCAACTTATCAATGAAATACACAACGGGACCCTCATCCCCGCTACTTTTAAAAAGGGTGTTATCGTTATGATTCCTAAAATAACAGATCCAACTAATCTTAATGATTTTAGACCGATTTCACTTCTTAACACAGACTATAAACTGTACATGAAGATGCTTAAAACAAGGTTAAATTCTCATCTCGAATCTTTTATATCAAACTGTCAAACATGTATCAGCAAAAAAAATAACATATTTGTTTCGTTATGCAATCTGTGGCTAGCATAACAGCCAACAAGACACACAACCTACTCATAGGTCTTCATCATCCCCTCTCTCGTCAATACTGAATTAATCTTACTCGGATTTGGTACACAAAATCCTGGAACTAGAGAGCATAAATGCTGATCTTCATTCACAAATACAGGAAAATATGTTAACAATGAACAAATTAAATAATGATCTACAGGATTTAAGAGAGGTAAACGCCATTACGTTATCTGCCCTAGAAATGTTTCAGGCTGATAATAGAGTATATGCAGACGGACTAGGATATACAAATAGGAAAGAGGCAAGAGATGAAACATCACTTCTGGAAGAATTGAAAAAATCATACACAAATGCCAACAATGGCGGAATAAGTAGAAATAAAAATAATCGTGAAATTAACAACAAGGATACGACAATCAAAAACAATAATAAAGTAATAAATAGTAACATCAGAGGAATTAACATAGTTAAAAACAAAAACAATTGTTCTTCCAACAAAAGTGACAGTAATAAAAGTGAATTTACTACTCAGGAAGAGAATCCATAAAAGTCTCGCAAAATTCTTTTATTGGGAAATGAATCTATTTTGGGTTTGAATGGATCTCTGACCAAAACCTGTGTTGCTACGGAATTTAGTATTCAATCATTTATAAAACCAAATGCAATGCAAGAACAGGTATTAGAGAACCTTTTTGGACTGACTAAGGATTTTACTGTAAGTGACTTTGTGATAGTGGGATGTGGTGCAAATGATTTCAATGGTAAATATCCACAAATGAGATTAATTAATAAAAAGATTAAAGAATGTCTCCAAACAAATATTATATTTTTGTCTGCCATTGGAACAAGGAATAACCTTAAACAACTATTTAAGTATAATCAGAAATTGTGTAACTTTTTAAATTATATAAATAGATCTACTGAAATCTGTGTCCCAGATAAACCCACACCAGATGCAAAAGATCGGCAAATTCCTCGCCAGCCAACTTTAACCTTGACGTGGCGGTTATACGCGGCCTGCCCCAAATAATCTGGGTATGATTATAGAATTGTTCTTCGAAATTAAAATAGTTGGTCTGCACCAATTAAATGAAAACGTGTTTTGGTGGTGAGCTGGTTCAGGAAAAATAAAAGTCTGCAATAGCCATTTACTTTCTTTTTTCCCAACAGGCGGTCATGGAAGTCTTGTGTTATTATGGCTGCTCTAACTTTTTTACAGAAATTCCCTTAATACGCTTTATTGAATGACGATTTAAGGTTATTTGAACATTGAAAATGTTTCTGTTACCCTAATATAGGGCCTCAAATGGTGAAAAAGTACATGCTGCATTTGCCACATGACGTCATACGCGTGAGAGATCGTGTTAGTTTGTTTATTTAAACTTAAATTTGATCATAAGGTATCGGAATTCGTTCAAATGACTAAAATAAATTGGAACTGATATTAACCGAAAGTTGATTGAACGACCAGCCAAAAGTAACCGGAAGCGCCAAAACGGACTAAAACGTGTCGGAACAGGTTACAAACATTAAAATAAGTTAAAACCAACCAAAGGAAGCCAAATTTTAAGGACTAACCAAAACTAACCAAAAACATTAAATTTGATTAAAACATATCGGAACCGATTGAAACGACTAATATAAACTGGAACTAGCTAAAAGTAACCGAAAGTTGATTGAATAACTAACCAAAAGCAAATAAAAGCACCAAAACGGGCTAAAATGTATAGGAGCAGATTCAAAATATTAAAGTAAGTTAAAACTAACCCAAATTAACCAAATATTGGCGACCAACCTAAACTAACCAAAAACATTAAAATTGGTTATAACGTATCGGTATAGGAGCCGGTTCAAATGACTAAAATAAATTAGAACTAACTGAAATTAACCGAAAGTTGGTTAAACGACTAACCAAAAGTAAACAGAAGCACCAAAAAAGGCTAATCTTCAGTCACTTTTAATTTATTTTAGTCATTTGAACCAGTTCCGATAAGTTATACCCAATTTTAGTGTTTTCGCTTAGTCACCAAAATTCGGTTAATTTGTATTAGTTTTTACTTACTACCATAGTTTTAATCTATTTCGATGCGTATTAGCCCGTTTTGGTGCTTTTAGTTACTTTTGGTTAGTCATTCAATCAACATTCGGTCACTTTCAGCCACTTCCAATTTATTTTAGTCACTTGGACAGGTTCCGATACGTTATTTAAAAACAATTTAAACGTTTTTGGTTAATTTTAGTTAGTCGCCAAAATTCGTTTAATTTGGGTTAGCTACTTATTTTAATACCTTTTATGAGTTCCGATAGGTTTAGCCCTTTTTGGTGTTTATGGATACTTTTGACTAGTTTTGGTTAGTCATTCATTCAGCTTTCGGTTAGTTTTAGTTAGTTTTAATTTATTTCAGTCATTTGAACCGGATCCGATACGTTATAACCAATTTTAATATTTTGGTTTATTTTAGTTAGTCGCCAAAATTCGATTAATTAAAGTTAGTTTCAACCTACCTTAATATTTTTAATATGTTCCGATATGTTTGTATGTATGGCCCATTCTGGTGCCTTTGGTTAGTCTTGGTTAGTCGTTCAGTCAACTGTCAGTTAATTTCAGTTGGTATTAATTTATTTTAATCATTTTAAAAAGTTCCGGTACGTTATAAACAATTTTAGTGTTTTTGAACATTTTTAGTTAGTCACCCAAAATTCGGTTAATTTGGGTTAGTTTTAATATTTTTAATCTATTTCGATACGTTTTAGTCCGATTTGATGCTTTTACTTACTTTTGGTTAGTCGTTCAATCAACTTTAGGTAAAATTCAGTTAGTTCCAATTTATTTTAGTCATTTGAACCGGTACCGAGACGTTATAAGCATTTTTAATGTTATTGGTTAGTTTTGGTTAGTCACCAAAATTCGGTTAATTTGGGTTAGTTTGAACTCAATCATTTTAAACTATTTCGATGCGTTTTAGCCCGTTTTGGTGCTTTTGGTTAGTTAGACGTTCAATCAACTTTCGGTAAAGTTCAGTTAGTTTTATTATATTTTAGTCATTTGAACCCGTTCCAGTACATTATAAACAATTTTAATATGTTTGGTTAGTTTTGGTTAATCGCCAAAATTCGGTTAATTTAGGCTAGTTTTAACTTAACATTTGTTCTCATAAGTTTTAGCTCGTTTTGGTGCTTTTAGTTACCTTTGGTTAGTTTTGGTTAGTCATTCAATCAACTTTCGGTTACTTTCAGTTAGTTCCATATTATTTTAGTCACTTGAACCAGTTCCGATATGTTATAATCAAATTTAATGTTTGTGATTTGTTTTCGTTAGTCACCAAAATTCGGTTCGTTTTGATTAATTTTAACTTCCTTTAATTTTTATAACCTGTCCAATCAACTTTCGGTTAGTTGCAGTTAGTTCCAAGTTTTTTAGTTATTTGAACCGGTTCCGACACGTTATAATCAAATTTAATGTTTTCGGTTAGTTTTGGTTAGTCGCCAAAATTCGGTTCATTTTGATTAGTTTTAACTTACTTTAATTTTTGTAACCTGTCCCGATCACCGATCGGAAGTCGGATGTTCCGATACGTTTTAGCCCGTTTTGTTGCCTTTGGTTAGTTTTGGTTAGTCGTTTAATAAACTTTCGGTTAGTTTCAGATAGTTCCAAATTATTTTAGTCATTTGAACCGATTCCGATACGTTATAACCAAATTGAAGTTTAAATAAACAAACTAACACGATCTCTCATGCGTATGACGTCATGAATGTGGCAAATGTAGCATGCACTTGTTCACGATTTGAGGCCCTATACTAGGAAAACAGAAACATTTTCAATGTTGAAATGCATTTTTAGATTGTTAGACATGCAGAATAGATTGGTTAAAACAAAAGTTCCGATATCATAATAATAACGAAATTTCCCATATGTGGCCAATATTCTAGCGGACACTGTATAACATTAGTTGGATTTAAAAAAGATTTGACTATAACATTGTACCTGCCAGTTTTCAGATTTAATTGAATTTCGTTCTCATTCGATTTTAGAATATGTAATAATTATGGAAATAAGTGTGCTGGAATGTGCATTAAACAACATTTATACATACCTTTCAGGATCGCGGGGTAATTTAAATAATGATTTTTCGCCACCGTTTCTGGTAGAACAATTCAAATAAAGGCACTTATAACCAGGCATTTTTAACAAAAATAAAATAAAGATTAATTATTTTTTGTAACACTCTCGGACTAAACCAAAAGACTCGCGTGGCTCGCGTTTAGAATCATACTAGAGCTTGCCCTGACTATATCTTGGGATGGCTGGCCATCCCAAGGAGGCGGAGCTTTAAACGAATTCTTGTTTCATGCGTTAGGTGGGAGGTTTCGCATCTGGTGTGGGTTTATCTGGGACTGAGTATTGTATGTTGACATTTGTAATAAGGCAGGTAGTAAATTAGGAAATAATAATGTTTATCGGTTGTTATGTAATGTAATCAGTCAGGAACTCTCAACCCATAACACTGATACATGTCAAATGTGGTGAGAACATTATCTGGTGGGCCTAGGATAAATGAAATAGCTAATGATGCCTTGCAGGCTAGCAATAATATCTTAAAGTCGTTTGGTGTTAGTGACAGTGTTGAGTTAATGGGGGATATTGATATGGTTAATGATGAGCCAGCTATTATTCACCACATTCAAAATAATAGTGATCATTTCAATTTTCAAAAGGAAATCAGTATGTAAGAAATAACTTAAAAAACTGCTGGTTTATTATCAAAATTGTAGAGGTATAAACACTAAATTAGTACCTAGAGTTAAAACTAAATTTGTTGAATAACAATTGCCCTTACAGAAACCTGGTTAATCTGTTCTGTTTATAACCAGGAATTTAATATGGATAAAGTAATATTATAAAGGATAGATATCAAAAACTTACAGGCAAAAAATAGGGCGGGGGTGTATTGATAGCTTTGAGTAAAAAATTTATAGCTGTTCAATGTGATATATTTGAAAATGATCTTGAAGCCCTATGTGTAAACATTAGTCTTGACCAAAGAGAATTTCTGTATGTTGTAATTGTTTATTTTGTGCCCGATTGTAATGTGGATTTTTACCAGATATTTTATCATTGTAGTCAAACAAACCTTTTAGACTGTAACGGTTTAATTTTAGGTGATTTTCATCTTCGTGAGCTTGTACGTAATGTGCGTAGTGCGACTTTAAGTTTTTTAGCATTTACAAATATTTTACAAGTTAATACTGTGTATAATGTTTTTGATGTTTTGTTAGATTTGGTTAAATTAGATTTATGTATCCAGTCGGTCTGGATCCAAAAAGGCATAAATAACAATAAGTATTAAGTTTCATATGAAGTCGTGTGTAAAGTAACACGTAAATCGTATTCGATAAGAGATTGATGATTAAACAAACAAACTAAATATGAAAGAGAGAGCATTTATATTATATAGCTAAAGATTTCGTTGAGTTAGGTAGCTTTTGACCGACATTGTCCTGATCTGTTTGGAAATAAATCGCGCTCCGGCTTGTATTTATTTAACACCGTGTTTTATTTAAAATACCCATTTCCTGTAAAGAAAATCTAACATGACCGGATTCGACCTATTTGGTTCCCTTGAAACAATTTGAGGTTCCCTTGAAAGTACTTTTAGTTTACGTTAGATTTTATGAGCGTTGATTCGTTTAATTTATACTGGTGTGTTTTAATTTAGTTTCACTATGATTTATGGTTCACTTTACTTTTCACTGACGTAACTTTAGGGGCGTTTGAACTTGTTTACCAGAGAAGCATTTGCCTTAATTAAAAGGTAAACTTCGTTCAACACACTTTGACCGTTACGTCATATCATGCCATCTCTTTTAATGCCGTGGACGTATTTTCTATATTAGTCTATACTGGAAAAATTAAATTTGATAGATGCTATTGACACTGACATCTATTAGCGTCAATTTCAAATCAAAACGAAATAATCTTTTTAAAATGCCTTATCGATTTACTGAAAAAGAGCAAGCTCTTATTTTAAAATTGGTGGAATATTTTACCCAAGAAAAAGACGCCGGTATACCGCTTTTACCCTTGAATGTATAATGTAAGTATCAATGATATGGGAAAAATTATTTTACCACTTCATATTATTAATAAAGTTATATTGTAGGCATCTGATAATTGTGATTTTTCCTAATTTTTAATATTATTATAGCGTGTTGCAGATGCTTTCGATATTTCCTTGTCCTCTATTCAAAGATTGTTTTCTAAGGGCATCGAAACTGATCATAACTATAGAGTCAAAGTTCAAGCTGCTCATGTTTCAGCGCGAGGAACTCCACTCTACAAGGTACACCAGCATGTCATAAGAAAAAGAGTTTATGCTAAGTATGCAGCAGGTAGATTTTTAAATTTTTCTTGTAATTATATTTCTATTTATGTCTCTGTTCTTTTTTTTAAGGTGAACATATGACAATAAAAACACTTCAAAAACAACTGCTGGATATTGATGGTACCCAGATATCATTGGGTTCCTTAAGTGTTGACTTGAAAAAATTTAAATTTAAATGGAGAAAGTGTACAATCTGTGCAGTTAATCCTGCTGTGATTGGTTTATGGTATGAAGCACTTGCACAAGTAAAATCAAGAACTTGTTTGGTCGATCCATATCAAATACCACAAAAAAGTTTCTTTCTGCTTTGACCCTTTCCGGTTTTGATTATTTTTGGCACCTACAAGAAAATTGCGTATCCAAAATTTTAGAATTTTCGGACGAGAAATTTTTGTTTTATGGATTTTTGACAATCTCAAAACTGCCAATTTTGGCCCTTACACGTCCTAACAAAAAGTTCAATATTTTGAAAATTATAATAGCTACCGAAATGAGTGATACGTAGTTTTCGAAGCATTGCCGTTTTTTGTAAGTACCAATATGAATCAAAATCGCCAAAGGTATTTTTGTTTTTTTTTATATGGATTTTCGAGCTTTGTTCTAACTAAAATAGGTGTGCCAAAAATCATTATTTAAAAATTATTTTAGGTAAATTATAATTTAAAAATAATTTTAGGTCACGCCTAAAAAATAGAAAAACTATGTCAGACACACAGACAACCTGATAAGTGAGGCATGGGAAAAAGAAAAATACATTGATGCTTCTAACATTCTTCCAGTGATAATAGACTTAAATGAATCTGACTCTGATGAGTTTGATTCTTCAGACAATGAAGACTTGTGAATATTTTTTTTAACTTTTGCCGTAGTATTCTTAGTGATATTTTGAAATGTCCAGATGCTTTGTTTTTGTTTTGGTGACATTGGTAGTTTTTTCAGAAATAAATAATACCCGGTAATATCTGTTTTCTTCAATAATAATTGCATTTTTCCCCTAATTTAGGGGATACCTTAATTACATATTTTTTTAAAATATTTTGAATTTATATGCTATGCTATATTAAATTTAAAATGTACAGGGTGTCCCATTTTCGATGATATTACGGGGTATCTCACTTACGAGTAAAGATAGAGAGTTGCGGTTTTCGCAATACTGTGCTACTTTTTTGTGAAAAGAACGATGGTATAAACAAAATTTTCATAGCCCGCTTCGTTTCTGAGATACAGGGCGAAATTGAAAATAATGCATTTTGGGACCCCCCTCGTATCTCCGTTATCCTTTAACATATCGCAAAGCTAAAAAATTGCTCTTATACAGTTTTTGACGTAGAATCCAGTGGCGTGATCAGATTTTTGCTGTGAGCTGCCAATTTTTAGCTACAAATCAAACTTATGTTTTTTTAAATGGAACACCCAGTATATTTTTCTTTCGTTTGGTTGGAAATGTTATAAGCTTTATAAAAATATATAATACATTATATGTATTTTAAATAATAAGCCTAAAATTCATAATTTCAAAAAATGTGTCTCGGTACAACACTCTTGTATTTTCTTTTAATGTAACACACTGTATATTTTTCTTTCGTTTGAATGAAAATTTTATAAGCTTTATAAAAATATATAATACATGATATTTATTTTAAATAATAAGCCTAAAATCCATAATTTCACAAAATGTGTCTCTATACGACATTCTTGATGAGTATAGTATAAGCATTGTCTTTTAAGCAACGGTATAAGTATTAGCAGGCAGAGACTATTAAGAACAATAGAATGGTAATTTTTTATTGGCAAGACCTTTTAGTGGCAAAATTTATATTTTCTGTGTAATAGCTTCTGAGCTATACTCCCATAAGTTTGTTTGAATATTTATTTACCTTTTGACTTATTTGGGTTTATTTTTTTAAGTATCATTTTAATTTATAGATATCCCGAAAGAAGGCATCCTGATCTTTTAATGTTTTCCGAAACAAAGAAAAAAATTGGTAAAACAAGGAACGTTGCCTCCGCCCTTACCGCGATTTTTCTTATTATACGTTTTTGGTAGGGGCCGGATTAACTTTCCATGTTCTCTTTATTCTGGAAAACTTTAAATGACCAGGTTGTCTTCTTTCTGAATACCCATAAATTAATATGATACTTAAATAAAAAATAAACCCAAATAAGTCAAAAGGTAAATAAATATTCAAACAAACATATTGAATAATAGTTGAGAATCTTCACGGGAGTTTTCATTGCTCTGTATAAAGCAGACTAACATGTCATATTTTTCAAAATATTCGTAATTTTCGTTTTCAACCCTCGTAAAAAATACAATATTAGACAGAAAATATAAATTTTGCCACTGACAGGTCTTGCCAATAAAAAATGATCATTCCATTGCTCTGATAATCTCTGCCTACTAATACTTATAACTTTGTTTAAGAGATAATGCTTATACTATACTCATCAACCATTTGCCCTCACACATTCGAAATTTAAACAATTTTAAGAAGTTTCAATGTCAATGCAAAAAAATTTTGGTTGGTAGAGCATATTATTCTTTGGATGAATATTTTGATGATCAGTTTGCTTGACTGAGGTGACACTGGCTGTGGAATAAGCTTTTAAATATTGTAGGTGTGCGATTTTCTTGCTTTAATGTTATTTTAAAGATGTGGTGACTATATATTGGGTGTTTTGAAGTAAAGCAAGTGGCTACCTATTAATTTGTGTAATTTTAGCTTTTGTTTTTGTTTTTTATATCCAATTTTAATTTTAAGCCTAGTATATTGATTTAATATTAATTACAGCTTTGTCAATGAGATCTTATAATCTTTGGACAATAAAGCATGTTTTGACTTTGACTTTGACTTTGACTTTGACAAGAGTGTCGTATAGAGATACATTTTGTGAAATTATGAATTTTAGGCTTATTATTTAAAATACATATCATGTATTATATATTTTTGAAGAGCTTATAAAATTTCCATTCAAACGAAACAAAAATATACAGGGTGTTCCATTTAAAAAAACATAAGTTTGATTTATAGCTAAAAATTGACAGCTCACAGCAAAAATCTGACTACACCACTGGGTTCTACGTAAAAAAGTATATAAGAACAAGTTTTTAGCTTTGCGATATGTTAAAGGATAACGGAGATACGAGGGGGGTCCCAAAATGCATTATTTTCAATTTCGCCCTGTATTTCAGAAACGAAGCGGGCTATGAAAATTTTGTTTATACCATCGTTCTTTTCACAAAAAAGTAGCACAGTATTGCGAAAACCGCAACTCTCTATCTTTACTCGTAAGTGAGATACCCCGTAATATCATCGAAAATGGGACACCCTGTACGATCCTACATGAAATAATAAATGCATGACAAAAATGGATGGATATAAACAAGAAATAATTATTAGCTGCTCTGCCCTTAAAACAAGTTAGTTAGGGTTAGCTCATCAATTAATTAAAAATTCAACTTTTTATTAAATTTATCAAACCACATTTTTAGATATTTAATATTAAAGTTAATGCTTTAGGGCAGCACTGCATTAAATGTAAAAGTAGCAGTTGGCATTATAGAACGTATTTAAAAATGAGTAAAAACGGAACGCACTCTAACCACAAAATGAAATCGGTAATAAAAAGAAATATCAGAGACATCCTGTGGCTAAACTTATAAATGACAAATGAGTCTATCCAAGACATGTGTATTATTTTTAAAGGCGTCAGTAATTATGACGTAACAGTCTAAGTGTGCTGAACGGTCTATAATACTCAACCAGATAAGTTGTCGTTTACTCGATTTGCACGTTCTTTTATACTAAACTTTGTTGAAAGTTTACTGATTGTTTTTAAAACATGTTTAGATAGTAATTACAATATTTAATTATTCAATGTCAAGTATCAAGTTCAAACTTTAGACTGAGTGTTCTTTTTTTTAGTGAATACGATTTCTAGTTTACAATATTGTTCTGTTCCTTGGGACAAATAAGCTGCTGCTTAACGGTGACAAGATGAGTAAGGTTGTCTTTGCTCTTACAACTAGAGGAGGCTATGGAGGCAGTTGAGTGGTGCGGCTTGTCAGAAGTTGCGATGGGATTCGCATACTGATTCCTTGGTTAAAAAGCTATGTAGGTCAACTTATTTGCTTCGAAGTCTCCGTAACTGTGTATATTATCAAGTTGAGTATGTATGTATTCACTTGCTCCAACTACTGTCCCATTTCAATGTTGCCAACTCTAGCAAAAGTCATAGACTTGTTAAGAAACGTATGTTGGCTTTTCTTGAGAAATATGAATTGCTTAATACTCCACAATTCGGTTTTTTAAATTCCATAAGAACGAATGATGCTGTATTCTCATTTTTACATTAATTGTACTGTGGACTAAATGAGGGTGATGTAGCAGAGTATTCTGTGATGTCGCAAAAGCTTTCGACTGTGTGAATCACAGAGTACCGCTCAATATATTTGACAGGTATGGATTCAGGGGTAGAGCTTTGGACTGGTTTGCCTCCTACTTATCAAAGAGGTGTCAAAGCGTCAGCATAAACAATACGGAATCAAACAAAATGAAATTCACTGCAGGTGTTCCCCAGGGATCTGTACGCAAGACCTTATTATTTCTAGTTTATGTCAATGACCTACCATGTTTGAATACTTCTGGGACTTTTACCGTTTTCGCCAATGACACCACTATACTGTGTTTCAAAGCATCATTGTGAAGGATTCAATCACTCTTAAGAAATGGTGCGATGCTAACTATTTAACATTGAACGTAAGTAAAACATATGCCGTGTTTTAACAAATATTCTATTGGATGCCAAACCTGTAACTAACCGCAAGGTCCACAAATTCTTTGGTCTTCATATTGACGCCACACTGAAGTTTGCAGATCATGTTTTGTTTTTAAATAAGAGCCTTGCACAGAGCTGCTATGTGATCAGGATGATCTCTTGCGAATTGTATGTTGAAGTTGCAAAGAGTGTGTACTATTCGCTGACTGAAGCGCGCCTTTGCTATGGCATATGTTTTTGGGGACATTGTGGGGATTGTCTTGTTCGATCAGTTTTTGTCTTGCAGAAACGAGCGATAAAATATGTCTGCAAAGAAAAGCCCAGAGAATCATGCAGACCACTGTTCCTCTCCTTGAGGATAATTACTTTGACCTCATTGTTTATTCTGGAAATGGTATGTCTTGTCTGTGAAAAATTTCGATTGGAAATTGAACAACAGTGTAGCTATGCAACTCGTTTTAATAACTTCACTGTGAAGCTTTCTATACCGTCCACTGAACTAATAAAGAAATCAGTCAT
This sequence comes from Pissodes strobi, assembly GCA_016904865.1. Taxonomy (NCBI): domain Eukaryota; kingdom Metazoa; phylum Arthropoda; class Insecta; order Coleoptera; family Curculionidae; genus Pissodes; species Pissodes strobi. The sequence goes on along the minus strand of JAEQML010039851.1, from coordinate 53,126 downwards.
ATATTCTAGCAAAAAGATGTTTAAAAGGCTACCAGGTTCCATAAGACGAAATGACTGTAGAAAGCATTTTAAAAAAGCTGTAAAAGAATTTTTGATTGGAAAGGTTTACTATAGTGTGGATGAGGTCTTTTTGGACCGACTTGCTTGATTTGGACTGAGTTTGCTTTATTTAATTTTATACGTTGGCAACGTGGCTTTTGGCTTCTTTGTTTTGTTTGTTTTGTCTGCGGTTTCAATATCAATTTTAAAGTGTTTTGCGGATGAAATAATTAGTGAAATATGTCTGAGAGTAGTTTATATATATCAATGTTTGAGTGTACATAATAATTTTGAACTTTTCATCATTTTATCTGTCCCGAACCGGTAAATTGCCCAAGGACGTCATTTCCCCTAAAACCTTAAACGTCGACGAAGCCGATCTCAGCCAATCAGATTGAAGAACCGGCATTTGAATTTTTGCGGGGCTGCCGGTTTGAGCAGTTTGTCTTTGTATTGGCGGTGCTGTCTGGGACAATTCACGTTTGACTGCTTTTGGCGATTGCAGTGTAACTGATGACTGAATATGTCGACCATATGTCACAAGTGTCAGGCTGTTTGCTCCCTGAAGGAGAAATGCAATAAGGGTGAGGTGTTTGGATGTTATTGCGACCTTTGTAAGCAGCTTGTCTGCAAGAATTGCTCTGGGATTACATCCACGGAAGTTCGCGCTGTTGTGCTGGCTAGTCGGGCGATGTTTTTTTATTGTGACACCTGCTGCGACATGGTTAGGAGGATACCGTCGATTTTGGGGGAGATTGCTGAAATTAGGTCGGACATAGAAATTCTAAAGAATGGCTCCATTCAGGCTCACAGTCCAAGCTATGCCGATGTTGTCGCAACCTTCAAGAAAGAGTCGGAGGCTATAAAGGGCGATATTGTGCGCCTTAACAACAAAATTCAAAGTTCGTCTAAAGAACTAGCAGCTTCAGGGCTCACCTGCGGTCCACCTTCCATCAATATTGAACCAACTCTTATAGAGATGCAGGAACGGGAGAAACGAGCTGCGAATGTTCTAGTATTTGGGGCTGAGGAACCAGCTGATGGAGACCCCAGTCAGAGACAAGCACACGACTCTAAAATAGTGCAGGATGTTGTTGCGGTTACTGGTGGTAAAGTAAAGATGGATGATCTCAAATTCTTTCGTCTGGGTAGATTTAGTGCAGACAAAAAAAGACCAATTAAAGTCATATTCCCATCAAGGCAAGGTGCCCTTGAACTGCTACGTAGGAGGAATGAACTGCCTAGGGACGGTGGGATTTACATAAAGAACGACCAAACAGTAAACCAGCGCGACTACATGAAGCAGTTGGTTATCGAGCTGAAGGATAAGCAGCAAAAAGGCGCGATCGATTTAAAAATAAAGTATATCAATTCCTAAAATAATTAAGGGCAAGCAATTGGACGTCTCTGAGACTCCAAAAAACTGATTAAACATGGTTTGTATGTGGCACATGTGAATATTAGGTCTCTTGTTCCGTCGTTTGCTGATATAAAAGAATTGTTGTTGCATGAAAAATTCCATGTGCTAGCAAACACGGAGACATGGTTGTCTGTGGACTATCCAGACTCCCTGATAATCATACCTGGTTATCAACTGTATCGTGCTGACCGTGTTACGCGGGGGGGTGGTGTGTGTGTTTATGTTGCAAACAGTTTGAGATGCACAGCCTTGGATACGTCTTTTGTCGGCACTGAGGACTTTGACGTTGAACAGTTGTGGATTGGGGTTGTGTTTAGAAGTGTGAAGTGCATGGTTGGTATATTGTATAAATCCCCTCGGGTGAACTATAAAAAAATAAATATTGTTGAAATTGTACTTTCTGCATTGTCCCATTCCTATGACTATACGCTGCTCTTGGGGGATCTGAATATAAATTTGCTTATAGATAACCAAGAGAGCAGATATATACTTTCAATTTGTCTCAGATTATAGTCGATCCTACAAGAGTGACACAAAATAGTAGTAGTCTTATTGATGTTGTGTGTGTAGATAAGAAATTAGATATAACTGATTCGGGTACCTTTGAGATGTATAACTTGACTGACCACCGGTTATTCTATTCGGTCATAGGGGTGGAATCACCTAAGCTTGTGGATAGGGTTATAACTTACAGAGATTTTCGAAATTTTAATAGGGTTCAGTTTGAGGCAGAAATGCATCAAATTGACTTAGGAAACATTTTGATACAGGAATCACCTGATTCCAAGGTTGATGCTCTTAACAGGCTGCTGGTTGATGTTTTTGATAGACATGCACCGGTGAAAACTGTTCATATTAAAAATAAATTTAAGCCATATATTACAGGCACAATCAAAGAGATGATAAAATTAAAAAAGAAGGCGTTCAATAAATATAGAAAAACGTTATCTGTAGCACATAGAGATTTTTATATTGATCTTAAGAATGACTTGTCCTTCGCTATAAGAAGTGAAAAGAAAGCCTTTATGTCGTTTGAACTACAAAAAACCCAAAAAGACTCTAAAAAAACTTGGATAAAACTTAATGCATGGAATGTTCATTCAAAGTGTGATACTGAGATTCCAAATCATTTGCGGGATGTTGATCTAATCAGTGATCATTTTGCAAGTATTGGTCAGCCGGCTGAGCCTGTTAATTGCGCCACATTGAACTACTATAAGAATAATAAATTGAACTTGGCCTTGGGAGGAAATACACTTTTGTTCAAAAGTATTACCGAGTATGATGTATACCAAGCATTTAAGTGCATTAAATCAAAATGTAGGGGTTTTGATGATCTAAGTTATGATATGTTGTTATTTAGTCTTAACTTTATTGTGCCGATAGTTACTGTTTTCTATAATACTTTCTTACAGTCAGGACAATTTCCAGCTATCTGGAAGACTTCCATTATCAGACCATTACCTAAGGCTGTAAAAATAAAGGAGTTAAGTGATCTTAAACCCATAAACACCTTGCCAATCTTGGGTAAGATGTTGGAAATATTAGTGTCCAACATGTTGAAGGACTTTATTTCTGCTAATAATGTTCTGCCGTCAGTTCAGTCGGGCTTCAGGGAGGGCCATAGTACTGCAACGGCTTTGAGCAGGGTCACAGCGGATATATCCCGAAATACTGATCAGTCGTTGGTGTCTTGCCTCGTCTTGCTTGACTACAGCAGAGCATTCAACTTGATCGATCATGAGATGATGCTCGCAAAGTTGCATTATTGTGGTATGTCTCAGCAGGTGTGCCTTTGGTTTGCGAGTTACCTGGGTCATAGAACACAGATAGTGGAGGTGGGTGGAGTGAGATCCGAATCAGTGGCAGTAAAATACGGAGTTCCACAGGGAAGTATCCTGGGACCTATATTGTTCAGTCTATATACATCAGATTTGCCTAATCACGTTCGGTTTTGCTCCGCGCACCTCTACGCGGATGATACACAGCTGTTGTATGCTTTTAGGCCTGAGGAGTCGAGCTTGGCTGTTGGCAGGGTGAATGGGGATCTCAATAGAGTTTTTGAATGGTCTACCAATCATGGTCTCAGACTGAATGCGAAAAAAAGTGTGTATCTGATAATAGGATCAAAAGCAATTAGAAATAAATTTCAGTTGTATAACTTTACTACAGTTCATGTAAATCATGTAGAGGTGCCTTGGGTTGATCAGGCTAGAAATCTTGGCGTCACCTTTGATGGCTGTTTGAACTTTGAGGCTCATGTCGCGAGAAAATTAATAGCTGTTTATATAAAATTAAAAAGTTTACATGCATTTAAATATATTCTTCCAGAGAGAATTAAATTGATGCTGATCGAGTCCTTAATATATCCTCTCTTGGACTATTGTGATGTTGTTTATTATAGATTTTTAACTGCTGAATTTCAGCGAAAAATTCAAATGGCTCAGAACTCGTGTATTAGATATGTGTATTGTGTGGGTAAGTTTGACCATATTACCCCTACATATGTTCATGGCAGGCATTTAAGGTTCGAACAGCGGGTTATGCTTCATTTTGCATTGTTTATGTATAGTCTTTGTAAAAAGAGAGGCCCAGTTTATCTTTGGCAGCTTATAACTGCTAGACAGGATGTACATAACCGGAATCTTAGAGGTGTTGTTAGGTATGATGTTCCTCCTCACTCAACTGCCAAGTTTAGAGACTGTTTTGCATTCCTGGCTGTAGATTTTTTGAATTCGGATGCTTACAATATGATTTTGAATAGTTCTAGAGAGACATTTAATGCAAGCTATGGTGTAAGTTTTTATTTACAGGCAACATGGAAGAACGCTTACGCGAATGTTTGCCTTTTGTGTAATAATATTGTTTATAATTGTTGCACAATAAATATTTTTCTTTCTTTCTTTCTTTCTTAGATATACGTGATGCATATTAAAAGCTGTATTTCTAAAATTTCCGTGCTTCGTTAATTTTATTATGATTTGTTGCTATAATAATTGATATTTTAATCTTATGGTTTTGTTTAGGGTTTAGTAGCCTTGCCAATGAGATTATTTTAAGTCTTAGACAATAAAGCAGATTTTGAATTTGAACTTAAGCATATTAGGGTTCACAGTTCAGTGGTTATTTGAATTATTAGACTTCGCCCTCAGTGCGTTAACAGAGAACCATTGTTCTCTAGGCTTGTTTCGGGCATTAGGTAATCTTTCCCTATAATTCCTTTGCTTTGCCCATTTAACTATTTGATGATAATAGTTCGATATTTATAAAAATAGTAATGAAAATCAGCGTCAGTAGTAAATTGTATACAAACAACGAAGGTTGGTTGCAGAGATTTTACTTCCAGATGTTATGCATAGTTTTATTTTTCTCTGCCTTACTTTGCATACACGGAAACCAAGAGGGAAACTATCATTAAAGGTTCTGACTATAGCTTCATTGAATCGTGACAGAGGATCATAACAATTAGAAATATTAGACCAGTTCAGTTCATTTGCTTGGCTTCTGAATATGATAAAATTAGAGGAACTATAAATTCTGCCATATCTACAACTTCCATGCTTAGTTCCATCAGGCAGAGAAAACACAGACTACCGCTTCATGATCAGATATACCTGACAGTGTAACATAGGATTCATAGGAATGAAACTGAACTAATCAATAAAATTTACTTCACATTATACATCTCTTGTTCAACTCCTCGTTCTAGTGTTGTATGTTGGCAATACTGGTCATGGCATATGTCACTTCAGTTAGTTTTAAAATGTGGCAGTAGGGTAATAGTTATGTGCTAGAGTTTATTGGAAATAAATGTTTACAAGCTGTGATCAACACTTGGGCTAATTATTGGCCTTTTTAACAAGACAATACAATTTCAATTGAGCTGTTATTGGCGTGATCATAAGAATTATTAAAATTATAGTTACTTACAAATCCGGGTCCGTTTTGATTTCTTTATTAAAGGTATCATGTTCATCTAAACCACTGTCAGGTTTACCTGAAGTTCCCCTAAAATATTATCATAGCTTAAAATGTTTTAATTATTTCATTGTAATTATTAACGATTATGTACTTTTTACCTGTCGTCTAAATCATCCTTTACACTTCCAAAAGCAAATCATAGAATGACCAAATAACGTAGCCTTTTGAAAAACAATTAAGCCTACTTACTCAATAAGATATTGATCATTTTCTTCTTTAATCCAAGATGCATCAAGTTGATCTAACTGATTTTCTTCTTTAACTATATCGTATCTGTGGGAACTTTTCCAGGACTCTGGTATAGGCAGCTTACCTTTACCCTCGCTATTTGCCATATTGCTAGACATAATATAATTTTGAGAACTATTTGCTATTTGATGCCAGTTGATGCTTCCATTGAAGAATATATTCAGTATCAGTATTATCAGTTCTTTTTATTTGGTTAACTTGTTAGGGCTAGGGATGGCAACGATGTATCGATATTTTAAAAAAATCGATACATCGGAAAGGAAACATCGAAGTTTGCAATCAATGGTCGATATGAACCAATGCATCGGACATCAATGCACGAATATCGATTTAATGTAAGTACCCTTTAGAAGCTCTGCAAAAAGTAACAAGTCGAATATCAATACCGTGTTTTTTTTCTTGTACTGTGGTCGGCTGTGACTGTGGTGACAAGTCAGCTAATGCCACCTACAGGGACGGATGGGCTCTGTGAGACCGGCACGGGAAAATTTCGGATCAAGCGGCCCACTTGGCACTTCATGCCTAGCATTTAAAGATCCGTTACACAAATAGTGCGCTATGTAAAAATCGACCTCTCCCATTGGTCGATCCATCTCGTATTACGATATGTCTGCGTGATGCAATCGGTTTCTATCAAGAGCTCTTATGGTGTAGAGGTTTAGATCGTTGGGTCTCGCCTGGAAAACGCAGGTTCGAACCCCGTTGCTTTTTTTTATTTCTTTTTAAAGATTATGTCTCTAAACAGCTTTTTTTCTTGATTTTGGGTATGTCTTGGGTTAGCACCTGGTTAGTTTCCTTTTCTTGAGCCCCCGTAGCGAGCGAAGCGAGCGGAGGGCCATGCGGATCGACCAATGGGAAAGGCCGATTTTTATATAGTGCACTATTTGTGTAAAGGATCTTATAACGCTCATCCGTAGGTGTAGAAGATATGCTATTTCCTAAAAGAGAAAATTACGCCACGAGTTACGATACACATTTAATTAGTAGTGTCAAAAATAATCTTATAAAAAACTATTAACATTAACATTATATTATAGCAAGCCTTTCATCACTGTGGCTAAAGCTCAATACGCTTCCTAAAACACAGTTATATTTCAAAATAGCGCCGTAGCAGCAATACACGCAATCCATGCAGGAGCAAATTTTTGTTATATATTTGGAACCTATTTGCGCATTGTTTTCATCATCCTCATCTTCACTTTTACTATGTATGGAAATATTGGTTCTAGTAAACGTTTCCTGAAGATATAACTAGCGAAGGTCCCAATTACCAGCAAAACTGATGAATTCCTTCTTAATTCTTTGAGCTGTAGCCTTGCCATTAAATTTTGCAACTAATTTAGGTATCAAGAGCATATCTTTGGCAGGTAATGAGCCTTGTTTCTTCAAAACATGTTGGGTTGAAAATAGCTATATGGCAAAGAGGTCTATATTTTGGGACATTGACTCGCAGATCATATCCATAATCACATCGTACGTTTGAATTTGGAATCTTTTGTCCTCATTTTGTGGAGCCTCATCAGAAGCTTTTTCATCAAAAAACGTTTTAACTCGTGTTTAATCATTTTCTAATACAACGTCCAATCCACGTTCATCGAGTTCTTTATTAACTGAAGACATGAAATTACGAATAGATTTTTCGATCCATTCCATATCTCTCTGAATAGCTTTTAAATCTTGTATTGATGGCTTGATCATAGCATTGCCTCTAATTAGGTCTAAATTTTTTGTTTGGAGGTATCGTGAAAGTGGTCCTGTAATAGGAAATATTTTCTAAAATATGTGTGTCATACTAACCGTTTCAAATGTTGTCAAACTAGTCTTATAGTTTTCTACTGGGGATCGGACATCTCGCTTAAAATATGTGTTCTTTAAAATAATATCTAGTTATTCTAGTAGGTATACTTATAACGGGTAAGACCTTTTGCAGTGTTTTTGTAGAATAATCAAACTGAAATACTTTATTTAAGGCTTGTTCTTTGGACCACCATCGTGTTTGTCCTATTGTCTGCAGTACTCTTTGTTTAAGATCATGAGACGTTTTTTCCAAATATCTATTCCTTTGTGTGATTCCTTAAAAAAGACAGCAACCGAGTTCAAAAACGCAAAAAAGGTTGCTGCCTTGATACGTCCATTCAACACATCTCTCAGCACTAAATTTGGTAGATGACTATACCACCACACATGTACTTGTTCCGAATTTTATTGTTTCATCTTGTTTCACTGTTTTCGTAGAACACAAATATCTATGTCGTAAACCTGTGGACTGTGTATAAATTAAGCAAGTAGAATATAACAACAGCACGTTACGTTCGCATTTACAAAAAATGTTAATCAAATTATATTATACTGCTCACCTGACCACAATAATAGAACACTATTCCTTCACCGAGATGTCTTGCGTGGTATCTATTTCCAGAGAAAACACCAGCCTCTTTTACTCCTTCACAAATAATTTTTTAAATTTTATTTGTTAGCAGAGATATAACCAAGTTTTTATTAATTTTTTTGTGTAGTGTAGTCACTTTTCGTCAACCGGCCCACCGGGAAATTTCCCGGTTTCCCGCCTATCCCATCCGTCCCTGGCCACCTAATAGCCTCTCTAAAATTGAAAATTTGTAAAAGGTGCAAAGCGGTAACGTCACCGCGCCAGACCGGAGACCAGCCGACTCAGCCGTACATCGTGCATAACATATAATATAGCCTGAACCTGAATCCCGGTGAATCCTCCGAGATGACTACGCACTTTTTAAAAAATCATTCGATTCTTTTCATAATTTCAGTGCGTTCTCGCGTGGTACATTGGTAGTATGTTCTGCGAAATTTATAACAACTTAAATAATTATAATTGTTCACTATATTGTTTGTATCTGTATATGCATAAGTATTATATTATTAATCATAAAAATGTCTCGTGTTATTTGATCATTAAAAATAATTTGTTTTATTTGATAGTTTAATATAACGCGTATTCGCGTATTTTTGTCACTTACATTTTTAAATAAAACATGTTTAGCTTATTTAATTCTCCCAAAGCAGTAACGTGTAATTTATGTACCTATACTGGTCAGTGGTCACACATTTCCTTTCAGGTTTTAAAAAGTATGAAATTTTAATTAAACTATAGAAAAAACATCGATATTTCACAACATCGATGTTTTTTTTTATCGATACATCGATGCTATCTTTCCGATGTAGATACATCGATTTCTTGGTTCGATGTTCCCATTCCTACATAGGACAAAATAATTATCATTTTCTTGAACGTTCTTATCTATTGGCGTCTAGCTACTGAAATTTTGAGCCTTCACGCATGCGCACGTGCTAATTAATATATTTTTCAGTTCTTTTTCTCGATTTTGGACTTTGCCATGGGGGTATGTTTGGGTTATTTTTGTCTGGTCCGAAGGTCTAAAATTTGCTGTAGGTAGACGAAAGTTTCTTCTCCTCCTCGCAATTGGTGGGTGGGTTCCGTAAATCAACCTGGTTATGGTTAACCGGCCAATAAACGGCGGTGGTTTTCTGGTTCATGAAGAAACTGGTTCTTAACAGAACGCACTTGTGGCAAAATTGACATGATAGTTGTTTTGTTTTAATTCCCGACGGGATTTCTAAGTTAACTTTATAATAACGTACAGAAGATGCTTACATCGGCCGGATTTTTTCACCGACAGCTGCTCTGTCGTGACATAACCACGCGACGAAGTTGGCGCGATTTTTTTTTTATTAATAAAGAATGGAAAATATTTTTTTACAAGCTTTTTGTATTTGAATTTAAACAAACCCGGATAAGCCAAAAGTAAATAGAAGTATAACGACTCGGGGATTATTAAATCTTGTATGAACAGTATCCCTAAGAGTATATGTTTATAAGAGAAAAATAGATAAAAATAAAATAAGATCTGATTTAATTCTTTTATACCGTGTGGACCAATAATTGCTCCCGACGTCCTTAAATATACCATAGCGAAAACCTCGCGAATTGCCAGCGATAAGCCTCCTCCGAAGGTGGAGGTTGGTGAATACACAAACGATATCTACTTATGCACAATATCTTTCACGGCCGAAGGGCACTCTTTCGTGAATTGTTTAGCGAGTTGGAAATTCTGACCGTGACTTCAGTTTTTATTTTTAACTGTTGTGTATATGTTTGGAGGAATGTTGAGAACTTTGTGTCGTTGAAGACCCCTGACACTTTTAGATTGCCCAATCATGGATTAACTAAATCAGCAAAAAGCTGTTACATTATCAAACTAAAAATCTTCAATCATTTGTCAAGCTCTTTAGGAACGAGAGGAATAAAATAAGCTACGCCTCAATCATACCTTTTATTCAATACAGGAATATTTTAGTTCGTGATTGTTTGTTGATATTATTGTATGATAGAAAATTAAACAAAATATTGAATTTTATATTATGTTCATTGAATTTCATGTAATGACGAACCAAATGTTCATTTATTTATTATTACATGTTCCTTTTGACAATATAAAATTGTATATGAATAGTCAATACAAAGAAAAAAGAAACCTAAAACTAAAAATCTATAACTAAGGCCTTAAAACTAAATAAAACACAGGATAAGCAACCCACAAGAAGCACATCTACCGTTCCAGAGTCATGTACTCTTCAATGGAATAGACGTTTTGACATCAAAAATTCTTTTAACTGGCCCTTAAACCGATTTACTCTGGCAATTTCCAATGCCCGGCGGAAGATGGTTGAAAAGCCTTAGGCCAATTACATTTGGGGACCTATACATTATCTGGGTTTTATAGGGTGATATATAGAAATCTTGAGCAATTCGGGGTGCTAAATGAATGTATTCCTATTCTTAAAAATATGCAGACACGTTTCAAATATGTACAGACCGGCAAGTGTTAGGATATTAAACTTTTTAAAAAGATCTCTACATAATGGTCTTCGATTGACACCCTCTATACATCTGATTATTCTTTTTTGCTTAATGAACACATCCTTTGATTTCGTTGAATTTCCCCAAAAGGACACACCATATCTAAGTGTAGAATCAACCTGTGCATGATACATCATAATTAAATGTTTTTGTGTTAGTACATTTCTCAAGTTCAACAGTACATAATAAGCTGAGTTTAGTTTTGATATCACATAATCACAGTGTTTCTTCCAGTCCAGACAGGAATCCAAATATATCCCGAGAAACTTTACATGTTCAACATTGTCAATATTCACATTATTTAGTTCATTGCAGTTCCTTTGTCTTGTGTGAAATCTAACACATTGTGTTTTATCCAAATTAAAATATAAACAACTACTTGCAAACCAACTATACAGTCTTGAGATTTCATCATCAACTTTACATTTGAATAGTTCGTCGGATATGAACCTGAAGCCACAATGGAGGTATCATCAGCAAACGAAGTTATCGATACCCCAGGTACAACATGTGGCAATTTATTTACATATAATAAAAACAACACCGGGCCTAAAACAGTACCCTGAGGAACCCCCATTAAGCATTCTTCAGACCTAGAATTAACTTCTGCCCTACTACCATCAGAATGCAAAAGGGTGAATAGCTACATACTGCCTTCTGTCTGCTAAGAAAGATTGCACCCATTCCAATGCCTGATTCTTCAATCCATAACAAACTAGTCTTTCTAAAACTTTAGTATGGTCAACACAGTCAAACGCCCTGCTGAGATCACAAAAAAACCCAACAGGGCCCACCCCTGCGTCGACCAGTTGTACTATTTCATCATAAAAGGTGTGAATAGCTGAGTTTGTTGATTTATATGCTTGGAAACCATGCTGTCTCTCGTTAATCAACTTATTATCTTTAATAAACATCAATAATCGATCCAGAAAGCAATATTCAAAGAGCTTCGAAAAGGAAGAGCACACAGTTACAGGTCTATAATTTTGCACTGAATGCACATCATCCCTTTTATGCAGAGGTACAATCTTACCAACCTTCAGGCCACCAGGAAACTTTCCCCTGCAGAAAGAAGATTAATTAGAAAAGTCATGGGGCACACAATCTCCGACAGAACCTGTCGAACCAAGCAATTTGGAACCCCATTGGCCTCGGCTGATTTTTTATTTTTAAGTTTCATCATTATTAACTTGTAAAACTCTTCTTCGAGAAAAGGAAACAATAGAAAAACATTCTCTGTTACAGGATCTTCTGCGTCAGTAAAATCTTTATTTTTAGGAAGTTTTTCAACTATGTTTATCGCAGCGTGTTTAAAATATGTATTAAAGGAAATGGCCACAGTATTAGGACATTCAGTCATACTACCCATGTCACCCACTCTTATTGACAAGTTCATATGATTCCTCATTTTCCCAGATATATTGTTTATAATGTTCCACGCACATGGGACAGGTTTGTCGGAATTAGCTGTTCATTGCCCTTTGATATCCGAAACAAAAATTTTAGGCTACTACTTGATTGTTTAATAGAATCATTGACCCATTTTCTGTTGTTACACCTTTTGTGTCGCTTTACTAGCGGAAAGCATAAATCAAAATAGAATACAAAAACATCGAAAAAATAGGAAAAGGCAGTATCTATATCTGTCATCCCATACAAAAGTGACCAATCTTCACACACAAGTGCCGATTTAAAATCATTCATTGAATCGTCATTAACGCCTCTGGCATAGGACGATGTGCATTCAATATGTACGTAGATCTTTAGATCAGCAAAAACCGTCCTGTGATCACTAACCAAATTATCGGTTACCAGAATATTCCCATGTAAAAAATTAACAAATATGAGGTCCTAAGTTGTGGCACTATAAAAAGATCAAACTCATGACATACATTTGCTAAATTGTTAAAATCCCTACCATCAAAATGACAATCACAATTTAAGTCACCACTTAAAACTATTTTTCTATTTGGTTTAAAAACATAGAGTAATGTTTGATGTAAATGACCCAGAAAACATTGCATGTCAGCTGAGGGCGCCCTATAGCAGGATAAAATTACATACAATCAGTCGTATGAATAAAGTGTAGCAAATGCTTTTACTCTACCACCGTCTCTTTTTGCTGCATTAAAGCTGAATATGTTTATCTCAAAAAACTTAAGCAAAAGCATTTGCTTCTCTTTTATTCATATGAGCCATTGTGTCGTCCAATTTGCAAGTTAGTCCACATACTTCAAAAGTCTTTTCCTCACAAAATTTGTCCAGGTTCAGCCCATCAACTCTATACTAGACGGTTAGGTATCATAGATGTTTCCAAGATGTCTGACATGTCGGATGGCGATTCAGAGGCTAGTGCAAAAGAAGGGAAGAAAACTGGTTTTAAGTGTTGTGTTAAAAAAAGCTGCAATGTATGCGTGTGCATAATATGTTTTTCAATTTACCACAACAGTTGTGTTAAAAGATTGGGCAAAGTTAAGAAACAAATAGACGAAACAAAAATCGAGTGTTGCACCCGTGACAGCATGGCGTCTGACTCAGACATGAATGTAAATGTAAATATAAACAATAACAAATTGGAACTACTGGAAATGGAAAAATCAAAGATGATTATAGAAATCGAATACTTAAAAAAACTGTTGGAAGAAATGAGCGACAAAAATAACCTACTAAAACAGAACAATAGTCTAATTAATGAAAAAATGTATCTACTATCCTAACTATGATAATCGCATTGCTAGTGCTAACAATAAACAAAGGGAATACTGGGCCATTGTTGGTGAGTTAAGTGGAAGAAACGTCGAAACCACCCTTACAAGTTTAAAGTCTGACCAACTCAATGACTATTATGTCTCTGTTGCTTTTAGGCTGAAAGCTTCGAACATCATACCGAGAGATGCACTACAGTATCTCAGACATGTGAATGTTCTTGAGTCTTTTTACTTTGAGCCGACAGATGTAGTAGAGGTTAAGCGAATCTGCTTTGAAGACAAGAATAAAAAAACCTCTGGGTATGATGACATATCTATTAACATATTGTTAAATCTCCCTGATTTCGCATTTTCTGCGCTTGCTGAAGCAATTAACTCCTCATTTTTATCAGGTATTTTTCCTTCTTGTTTGAAGCTTGCCAGAGTAATACCTCTGTTTAAGGGTGGTGACAATGGTGATCCGTCCAATTTCAGACCCATTTCGTTGCTTCCGACTCTGGGCAAGGTAGTTGAGAAATTGGTTTATAAGCGCGTTATCGGTTTTATTAATAGACATAATATACTTTCCAGCTGCCAATTCGGGTTTCGTTCTTCCATGAATACTGGTGATGCGATCTTTGGCTTTCTTGAGACTCTATATCTGAGGATTAATGAGGGGGATGTTGCAGCGGCTGTTTTCTGCGATATTGCGAAGGCCTTTGATTGTGTTGATCATAGGATTCTTCTTGCTAAGCTTCAGCTGTATGGTTTCCGCGTCAAATCTTTAGAATGGCTCGGCTCTTACCTTAAAGAACGCTCTCAAACAGTGCCCCTTAACAACAGTGAATCACTTCCACGTTGTATCAACTCAGGTGTCCCTCAGGGATCTGTATTGGGCCCGCTTTTATTTTTGATTTATGTTAATGATCTATCGGGCATTAATATTCAGGGAAGATTCACCATGTTCGCAGACGACACCACAATTCTTTGGCATGACAGCAATAGTGAGCGATTGACATTAAAGATTAACTATGACCTAATTAAAATTAAAGAATGGTGTAATGCTAACTATCTAGTTCTCAACATTTCTAAAACTAATATATTAACATTCAAATGTAACTTGAAAGGAGTTTCTATAGTTGATACCCCTGTAAACGAACTAGATTCAAGCAAATTCCTTGGGCTGCATATTGATAATCTCCTAAGGTTTGAAGATCATATTAAATATATATCCAAGAAAATATCTAAAGGATGCTATGCTGTAAGAGTCGTGTCTGGGGAGTTGAACGAAACTGCAGCTAGGAGAAACGGTATGTCTGGTTCACAAAAAGTACGTCACCGAAATTCATTCGCAGTCATACTACCCAACACGCAGTTCTCACGTGGCTTATTTGCCCATACCAACTTCCGACAAAATTAAAAGATCTCTTATTTATACTGGCAAAAAATTATTTAATCATTTACCACTACAACTGCGTCAGATTGGCAATTTAAAAATGTTTAGAAGAAAGGCCAAAAAGCTACTAGCTGCAAAAGCTTATTATTCGGTAGATGAATTTTTTCATGACAGTCTAATCTAATGCAATGTTTTGTGGTTTGGGTGCATTGTGTAATGCGTTTTAGTGCTAGTTTTGTTCCTCCATTTATTGTATTTATGGTTTTTATTATTTTTAGGTATTATTTTTTTTATGTAATCACTATTTAATGTTTTGTTGTTTTAATTTTTATGTCTTCTACTTTTAATTATTTTACTTGATGCTTTGTCTCTGAAAAGAATTTTATACTTTTTTGACAATAAAGCTTTATTTATTATTATTATTATTATTAGAAATGCGAATAAACACAAATAATGGTCAAGTCCAAGGTCATCGAACGCAGCGAGAAAATACGTTTAAGCATAATGAAGATATCGCAGAAAACATCGCGGCGAGCACCGAGGTTATCTCGGATAAACAAACGACTTACGCGGAGTTATTCAAAACTAGATCTGAAATGCCGACTATCGTTCCCCGTGCTCCTGGCCAGGGTGATGGTCTCCAAACGAGCCGGTGGAGCCGTCAGCGATCAGCGTCAAGATCAGCTGGTCCTGATAGGAAACTTGAAAGCATGCCCGATAACGATTCACAATCGCAAGAGTTTACAAACTGGGAAGAAACTGGTAAACATCGAAATACTGGCTACAGATCAGGGGACAATGACTTCACTGTGCCCAGACGAAGGTTTAAAAAAAGGCTTGGTAATGCGCAACCAACCAATAACAGTACTTTTACCGGGGGAGAAAGGAAAGTATGGCTTTATATATATAGAGTTATATTAGAGCATTGAGAAGGTAATTTTTGATTATGTTAAAATGAAGGCTGGTTTTGAAAACTTACTAGTACAAGTAAAGGAATTACCTTCAGATACTAATAAATTAAAGTGTTTTGTGTTAACTGCGCCTTTCGATAAAAAAGACGAAATGTATGATCCTAGTTTTTGGCCCCGATTCGTAGGTGTTAAAAGATTTGACTTTTCCAAACATAGAACTTTCTTGGATACGGCTGGTGATTTTTTTGCCACCAGATAACCTAACTGAAATCCCAAACAAATGAGAATCTAGATATATTTTTGTTATGCATATAAACATTCAGTGTATGAGAAATAAGCTCTTAGAAATTGATTCTTTGCCATCTGAATATCATTTGATATGTATCTCTGAACACTGGTTGAGACAAGAAGAAATAAATACTATCAAATTATCAAAATATGAAATCCTCACTTTCTTTGGTAGGAAAATACATATACACGGGGGTGTTGCTATTTTGCTGAAAAATAATATACCTTTCAAATTTGAACAGAGAAATGATATAAATGTGTTATCCTCTGAAACACATTGCGAATTGTGTGCTGTGCAAAGTCATGATCTAAAGCTAATCGTTCTAACTTGCTATCGATCACCTTTAGGAAATTTTCATATGTTTGTGCAAATTTTGGAGAGTGCTTTGCAGATATTATCAAATTCTAAATATTTCTTAATAATTACTGGAGATTTCAATGTAAACTTTCTGATACCCGAAAATAATAACACTCAATTTCTTACAGACCTTGTAAAAACCTATGGTCTCTCCAAAATGATTTTCATGCCTACTAGGCAAAGCTCCTGTCTTGATAACATTTTTTTAAACATACCAGACGCAGTGGCTTACACCAGGGACTTAGTGATTTCTGACCATTTGGCTGTAATTGCTGAATTTGAGTATATAGTTACCCACAAGCCTAGCTTAGAAAAAATTAAATATAGGCCATACACCAACAAAGGTATGTTTGATTTCTACAACTTGGTAGATTTGATAAACTGGGACTTTATATGCTCGGATTCTATGGCAACGGAAGATAAGTTTAATATGTTTGTATTGTTTTTGCACAGCAATTTGGAGCTTGCTTTTCCCGAAATAGAGGCTAAAAGAGGTATAAATGGGAATGATTTGAATATTAAATGGTTTAGCAATGAGTTGAAAGAGGAAAGGGAGCTAGTCAGTTTCGTTGCTGACTTAGCCAAACAAAGAAGCTGTCCTAATCTATTAAATCTTAAAACTAAACTAAAACGAAAATATCAAGAAGATTTAAAGAAGGCAAAACGAGAGGCACATAATACTTATCTTATAAATCAAAACTTTAACCCCAAAGCCACTTGGAATGTCGTTAAATCAAATAGTAACATCTTAAGAAAGAAACAAAAAACTGAGAGCTTTTTTTCTTCTAATGACTTTAATATATTTTTTACAAATGCGGCTTCTGAAATCATAAATAAATTACCACCTTCTCAGACTTGCTCTGAAAACTTTGTTGAAAACTTTGCTACTCAGCTGAATCTGCCTAATCAGGGTTTTGTGTTCACAGAGGTTACAATAATTGAAGTGCGTGATATTATTGAATCTTTAAAAAATAAAAAGTGTCGCGATTTCTATGGGCTTAATGTGCAAATAATTAAATCCATTACCAATATTATAATTTGCCCATTGGTTAAACTGTTAAATTTATGTATAAAAGAATCTATTTTTCCCACAGTTTTGAAAGTATCTAAGGTTATACCTATTTTTAAAAAAGGCTGTAAAAATGATATTTCAAATTACCGGCCAATATCTATTGTACCAATCCTATCAAAGATTTTTGAAAAAGTTCTTAAGAGTCAAATAACCTTATTTTTTGAAGATAATAAACTTTTTAACAATAGGCAATTTGGTTTTAGAAGCGACAAATCCACTACCATGGCCGTAAATGAGTTTGTTGATTTGGTAAATGATGGCTTAAAAGATGGTTGTATAACTGGGGCTGCCTTTTGCGATCTAAGCAAGGCTTTTGACTGCGTGTCATTTGATCTACTTGCAATGAAACTGAAATACTACAAGTCCTCTCCTTCTAGTATTAAATTATTGAAATCTTACCTTTCTCAAAGATTACAAATAGTTGAGAGTAATGGTATAAGCTCTGAGTCTTGTAAAGTTAAATACGGTGTTCCGCAGGGATAGGTCCTGGGGCCGTTGCTGTTTTTGGTATATATAAATGACCTGGTGGGTAGTGACCCCAGTGCCGATTTCATTCTTTTTGCGGATGACACGACCGTTATTAAAAGAGCAAAGGAAATTGACCAATTGCAGGAGGATCTTGGTGAGACGCAGTCAAGGATTGCAGACTGGTTTACCGCAAACCAGCTTTGTTTGAATGAATCTAAAAATCAACAATTATTCATTTCAACTCGCAAAATTAATGTTAACATCCCCAATGATCCAGTTAGCTTTTTGGGAATGAAAATAGACTCTAAACTGCTATGGCATGCCCACATCGATCAACTATGCTCTAAAGTAGCGTCAGGTGTATTTGCACTTCGGAATCTTACACAATGTGTTTCCCCTAGAGTTGCATTGTCGGTATACTTTGCTTGCGTCCAGTCCATGATTTCTTATGGAATTTTGGTTTGGGGCCATGCGTCTGGCATGGATCGTGTTTTTTCTCTGCAAAGAAGGGCGATCCGAATAGTGGATGGTCTGGAATATAGAGCTGACTGCAAGGATGCATTTATTAAGCTTAGAGTCTTAACTATTCCGTGTATGTATATTTTTCATTGCCTTCTGCATGTCAAAATGTTCAGCAACACCTATGAGACCCACGAAGATATACATTCATATCCAACTAGAAAGAACTTTAATATATACATTGACTTCCATAGGATACATCGCATGAAAACTGGTACATCTTTTCATGGGCCTATGTTTTTTAATAAGTTACCACATCATATAAGATCATTGACACAAAAAGAATTCAAACCAAGAATAAAAAACTATCTAACTTCCAAATGTTTCTACAGTTTCCAAGAGTACTTAAATAACAATTTCTATGATCTGGTTTAATATACTTATAGGAGCTTAGTTCCACATAGTTATTTCTTTACTTGTTCACATTTATTATTGTTAGATTCCACTTTTGACTTGTGTAAACTTTGTTGTAGCACCAATAAATTTCTTTGTCTTTGTCTTTGTCTATACCTGTTCTCATCCAAGCTGCTACACCACCCCCTCTGGAATTCTTCCTACAGTAGTTGCTTGCCAGTACAAAGTCCTCCAAATAAAAAGTACCAATGGATTCTTTGCATGCCCACGTCTCAGTCAAACACAAAAATAGATCACAGTTAATTTGATTGCATTTAGTATTGTTGAGAGCTTGACAATTCAATAATAAAAGTTGACTATTCGGTAATCCTACTTCCGATTCCAAAATCGTGGTTTTCCCTTGTAAAAATTTTTTATATTATTTTTATTGTTTTTATTGTGGTTATTCGAATAAAACGCAAAAGGCCTGACAATTATATTTTCTGGCCACGAATCTGCATCAAGAATACCCGCTTCATACTGTGGTTTGACGGATATCTTATATGACAATCTTGTTTGAGTGGCTTGGTTATCTGTTATTATTTGATCACATGCCATTACTGGTATATTGTTGTCATGCAGAAGCTCTTTTAACTTCTCAACTGAGGACTGGGTACTCACATTGCCCACATAGAAAGTCTTACAATCCTCTGCAGCAGCAATAAAAGAAGGATCCCTATTTGAACCCCTTATTGTTCTGGTTAGAGCACCAGTTTGTTTGTTCTCCCTCGACTCAGCCGCTTGCTTTCTTTCAGTTTCTTGCTTCGCTCCTGTCTCTATGTCTACTGTCAAATTAATGTATTTGTTTAAAGTGTGTCGAGAAGCAGCTTCAAGAAAGGTATGTCTCATTTTTTTTAAAGTTGACTCTTTACTCATTTCGGGTGATGGATTAGTATCCAACTTTCGTAACATGGTTGCAGAAATATTTGTTAGAAGTTGTTTGGTTTTTTCCTTAAAAGTATTGTCTAGGGTTTTCGCCAGGTCATCATTTTCCTTTCTAAAAACACTTTTCAGGGTATCAATATGATATATCACTTCATTCATGCACACTTTTATGGTTTCCTGCATATTATTATGGAAAATATCCATATTTTTTACTGGATCTTTCTCATTTCCTAGGTACTTAGTACTCTGCTCAATATTTTCCACTTTTGCTCTCAGCTCAGCTATTTGCTCATTTCCTATGTTCTTAGTACGCTGCTCGATATTTTCCACTTTTGCTCTCAGCTCAGCTATTTGCTCATCTTTCCTGGCCAATTTAATTTTCTTCATTTCATCCTCCACTCTTTTTAACCTTTTTTCCACTTCATTTCCGTTTGCCGCTTTGATATCTTCTTCCAGGCTATTAATCTTTTTGTTAAGTTGTAATAAGTTTTTGAACATTTTTTCAATACAGTCAGGACAAAAGAGGAACAAAGCTTTTGATTCCAAAACCAAAACACGAACTTCTGTTGGACTTATGTTGGCACAATCGACACAAACGACACATTTACAAATATCGCATGGAAAACCGGACAGTTGTCCTTTTTCCTCCTTCATAACACATTGGTTTTTGCATTTGTAACAAATCAAAGCCATTTCAAACAACGGCAGATAGCTTAGGATTTACACTTGAGAGATTTGGCAATGCCGCACTCAATATGTAGGAATTTGTACCGTCGTTACGTTTTTATTGTTACAACTTTCACATCAAAATAAAATTCTTGAGCGCTGTCTTCAATGTGTTGCAGATATTACAGCTTTTTCCAGATATTACACACACTTCCGTGATTTAAACACTTTAAAAAACATAAATTAAGCAACTTATTTTCCTAGGTAAACAAACAAAATACCGCAAGGTTGCCACGATTTCTGTACTCTAATTATTTCTGGCAATCTGAAATATTGAATTGAATAAAATAAAACCACGAAACAATCGAAAGTTCATATCGAAACAAATCTTTCAAGGCAGACGAAACTTATAGTTTTGATCAAAGAATGATAAACGTCAGAATGTTGTACTTCTGTGCATCTTCACGTGTTTTCTTAGACTGCATTTCCGATTTGTTTTATATGAACAATTTAAACAATAAAAATTAGCAGACTTATGAATTATGGCGTGGCATGTAAACTACTTTTGTAGATTGTTTTAAAGGGACATTATGGACATTTATGCCAAACACTTTTGTCTTTGCGGTTTTTGATCAGTAGTTAAATGTGTCTTCAAGTGTTTTTTTAAATCATTTTTCCGAATTGTTTTATATGAACATTTTAAACATTGAAACCACTGGACTTGATCAGCAGGCTTATGAATTATAGAATGCGATGCTAAACTGCATTTGTGGATTGTTTTATATGGACACTCTGGACATTTATGCCAAACTCCTGCGTCTTCACCGTGTTGATCAGCAGTTATATGTGTCTTCAAGTGGTTTCTTAAATCATTGTTCCGAATTGATTTATATGAACATTTTAAACAATGAAACCACTGGACTTGATCAGCAGGCTTATGAATTATGGAATGCGATGCCAAACTGCATTTGTAGATTGTTTTAAAGGGACACTCTGGACATTTATGCCATACACTTGAATCTTCGCCGTGTCGATCAATAGTTAGATGTGCCTTCATGTGGATTCTTAAACCATTTTTCCAAATTGTTTTAAATGGACACTCTGGACATATATGCCAGATTATAGTGTCTGCGCCTTTTTGATTTGCATTTATATGTGTCTTCATGTGGGTTATTAGAGAAGATTTCCGATTTGCTTTATATGAACATTTTAAGCAATGAAACCACTGGACTTGATCAGCAGGTTTATGAATTATGGAATGCCGTTGTAAATCACGTTTGTAGATTGTTTTAAAGGGGCACTCTGAACACTTATGCCAAAACCCTGCGTCTTCGCCGTGTTGATTAGCAGTTACATGTGTCTTCAAGTGGTTTCTTAAATCATTTTTCCGAATTGTTTTATATGAACATTTTAAACAATGAAACCACTGGACTTCATCAGCAGGTTTATGAATCATGGAATGTCGTGAAAAATTTCTTTTGGTGATTGTTTTATAGGGGCACTCTGGACATTTATGCCAACTTGTTGTGTCTTCGGCTTGGTGATTAATCTGGTGGTTGTTGAGATGATACTTAGATATTTCATTCCTTGGATCTCCATAAGAACACTTCAAAGACCTGACTGAATGCTGTTTGATATCACCTTTGCGATTTGACTGGTAAGGATATTCAGGTTTATGGGCAGGTTCGCATTTTATGAACCTAAAAAACAGTTATTTATGCAACAAGTGTGTAAAGTGACCCTTTTTTATGAATGGGAATTTTGCCCCTTTAATAAAAAAGGGTACTTTACACATGAATAGCGTACAAAATTTTTTCTACTACCAAAAAATATATGAAAAAACAAAAATTTTATGCACTAGTGCGTAAACAATACTATTATGCATTAAAAAGGCCTATTTTACGAATCTTCGAGAGTGCGTAAAGTGAGTATTTTACGCACGGTAGTAGAAAAATGCATATTCATTAAAAAAAAGACATACACTGTGGGCAAAATTAAATTGGAACCTTTTTAAATGCTTAATATCTTTTTTACTTTCAAAGGATTTTTTTATCATTTTTGGATATGTTGGGGCTTAAGGTATTGGGATTAATAATAACTTCGGTAAGAGGGCATACTTCAGTGGCGTACAGAAATTTATTATACATCCAAATATGATAAAAAATCCTTTGAAAATAAAAAGCCATAAAGCACTAAAAAAGTATCCAATTTAACTTGGCCCACAAGACATGGTTTTCCCAAAATTAAAGTATGAATGTTAATATTTTTTTTGTATTGACCTGGTTTTTTAATAGTCAATATTTTTTTATGGTAGTGGCACACACACTAAAGGGAGATCCGTGCGAAGATGTTGATTGACACAGTTCTTGAATAGTTATAGGTTATGATTAGGGGGAAACAGATGTCCAGGCTCACTCCCAGGAGTGATGCAGAGCGCCAGACAAAGGAGTTCTTGTAAAGCGATGTTCTAGGTGTTTCCAGTTGTTCGACCAACTGGTGTGCTCTTGCCGTCTGTCGTGGCTGTCTGACAGGCGATGCCAGGGGTGGGATGAGGCGAGCCAAATCCTGGGAACATGTGCCGTGAAAGTATCTGTAAAACAAGGATATCCCGGCCACGTTTGCGGTGTTCCAGACTATCCAGATTCCGGGCCGCCGACGAGACGCACAGCTCCCTTCTGAATGGAATCCAGCAGCTGTGTGAGCAATACTCTACGCACGCTTATTTGCGCGTTGTAGAGCAAAAGCAACTTCCGAACCCTTTCTAATCTGTTTTGCCCATTTTTACGTCTTTATTTCATTTGGCCGATTTTTGCAAGGACCTGAAATACATTGGTTTTGAAAAATACCCCCTTTTCTGTACACCACTGAAGTAGGTCCTCTTTGCGAAGTTATTTTTAATCCCAATAGCTTAGGCCATAACATATTCAAAAATGATAGAAAATCCTTTGAAAATAAAAAGCTATTAAGCATTAAAGGTTCCAATTTAATTTGGCTCACAGTGTACATATGTAATATGTATATTATATGAGTCATGCAACAATATTGGCGAACCTAATCGAAAACATCACACATGGTTTCAAAATGGTAGGCAATTACAATGCCCTCTAGTCCAATGAAGGACTAAAAATAAAACCTTAGATGTTGATTCCACGTTACAAAATAATAGTCATCTAAAATTTTTTTCATCAAGTGGACTACTTTATTTTTAGTCATGTTTCAACCTCGAGGCTTCATGGATATCAAATTATAAAGAAAAACACAAAAGTTTTCAAATGTTATGGGTGGATCTCTTTAATTCAATTGGGATGTGAGATTAAGAAAAACCGAAATATTTCACTAAATCAGATCGGTAAAATAAATAGCTATTGTTAAATGAATAAATGCATATAATACATGTGTATGCAAGATACAAGCCAACAAATCGTAAATTAATTGGTTTCGATAAGAAATTTACGAAACTGGAAAAGTACAATTGTGAAATGAAGGCCGATTACACCTTTTTGTTTACCTAATGTATTCGCTGCCCTTTCTTTAATTCCTGTTAATTTACTTTACAAACCAGGTTCGCAGTGTGTTTACATCCTATTGCTATGAACATATTTTACCTAGAAGCCATGAGCAACGAGCTTTCACCTCCACCTAGTCAGTTGCTTCATTCCATCTGTTCTGTATCCAAATGTAACCCTAGTTATACGGAAATAAGCGTAGATTAACCCACTTTCCGTTTCACAATACTAATTGAGATTTCCAAATTTAAGGGAGCACTTTTCTATTAATTCAGAGTTTGGCCCCACAAGATATTCTATTATTTAATAGAGATTATTATTTTTTTAAGATTTTTTTATGGCGGTGGCAAACACACTAAGGAGAAATCCTATGGTGCTCAACGAGCGGTGTGTGTGCGAAGATGTTGATTGACACGGTTTTTGAATAGCTGCAGCACAAATTAATACACAACAGATGCGAAAGTGTGGCGAAATTCTAACATCGGTTTCTGTGGCCTTGATAAAGCGGTTACGGAGAAACTGCAGGGACGTCGAGTATTATCTTAAATTTTACTTGGGACGGCATATTCGGCATTAATTGGGATAGTGCTTAAATGTAAGTAATTTGTACATTCAACCATTTCTTATAATTTATAAGACAAAAAAATGAAATAAAAAGTAATTAATGTAATGATAAAATATTTATTTTATTAAAGTTTAAATATATAAATGAGATAAAATTTGCAATTTTCGATTATTTTTGTCAGATTTTTTGAAGCTGTATAAATCTTGTAAATTTTAATACAAAAAATATTTTGAGCCTTATAAATAATTTAATTATGTACAAAAGCGGAAATTTATCACATGGATGGCCAAATTGGAGTCCTTTCATTTCACCAAAACATCTTTGAGAAATATTTTCCCCTGTACAAAATTCATCAAACAGCGATGTAAATATTTTTTCCAATCCATAAATATAGTATATCAATTTTTCATTACTTTCAGAGTCTGTATTAAATGCTTTCAAAGTAGTAAATAATTTCGTGTTGTCTTGATTTTCAGTGTCTTTTGCACATTTAAGACATACATCACAATGATGTATTTTGAGGCCTTTATTTAATAGGTAGCCACAGACATAAACGAATGCATTTTGTGTTGTTGTGTTTTCTTTTCGATAATCATAATCTGGTAAACTTATTGCTTCCATTTTTTTAAAGATCCAACACTTTTTTTAAGAATTGTTGTTTTCCTCGCGTTTTTTAGTTGAACTTGTAAAATTGCTAGGTCATCGGCACAATTCACATATGGGGAATGTAAACATGTTTAGCAGAATAGTTTTCTAAATGCCATTTGAAACTTTATAAGAAATTCTCTTGTTGTTGCCTAGCGCTGCTAAAATAATTTTTCAAGCAATCTTGGTTAATTCTTCTAGTTTTCAGATATGTAAATCCAACTCTGGAAAGGCGGGTTCAAAGTGTTTCTAGTGATTTTACGGTTATCATCCAGCCTGTGCGAAACCTGCATCTTGCAGTAATATTCTCATCTTTTTGGTTAAAAATTTGTAATTTTTAAAAAAAATATGCGCATTTCATTTAGACAATTTATTATTATTATTATTATTATTTATTTTTGTTGCGAAATAACGCACAAAGCTTCTGGGAGGCTGATTTTGCGATGTTAGCAACGTGGTCATATTGCTGTTGACCGAGACCCCCCCAACAGTCCGATTGACGAGGATGAAGGAATGATCGATCCTGCCATAATGATGTCAGGACCCGCTGTATTGGCCCTCTTGGCAGCTTGGGTCTTTGCTGCATTGAACTGGACCAAATTTCGATCGCCCCAACTCTGAACTTTCTCCAGGTCTTGATTATATGCTGTAATCTGCTCCTGTCTGCGGTGATGAGTCTCAGTCGCTGGTAAGGATTTTACTGATCTAAAGTAGGAGACAAGGGTACTGTCATCTGCAAAACTGTAAACAGAATTTTTTTTTCAGTCAGCAGGTCATTAATATAGACGAGAAACAGAGTTGTTGAAAATATTGCGCCCTGAGTCACGCCCGCGTTCATGGTGAATGTATCTGAGATGTGTCTATCAACCGCAACGTGCAGTGATCGGTCCTTAAGGAAACTAGCAAGCCAGCTGCAGAGAGAGAGACAGGAAGTCCGAAGGACGGCTGTTTGTTGAGCAGTCCGTCATGCCAAACTCTGTTGAATGCCTTTGAAATGTCCAACGCAATCGCTCGAGATTCTCCGTAGTTCTCAATTGCCCTACTCCATATATGAGTGACGTAGGCCAATCCTGTCCACCTCTCTTTGCGAAAGCCGTATTGATTATCGCCGATTATGAGCTATGTCAAGCACACATGGTTCTAATAATTTAGTTGCTAAAAAGTGCAAACACTGCAAAAAAAGGCTGTAGCTATATTGGACTGTATATATTGTGGGTCTAGTTTCCACCCAAGTTGTGCTTATCAGGCTAAAGTGGTGGACAAAAACGAAAACGTGTTTTGTTGTTTGGTAACACAGAGAAGTGAGATTATACCTGAAAGCTCATCAAAAACCGAAGAGAACAATAGAATTGGAGACGAAATGGACGTAAACAAGGTCAAATCTATGATACAGGACACATTGAATAAACTTATGGACCCATTTAAGGCATCCATGAGCAAAGAATTAAAATAAATTAAAGCTGCTGTACAATACATGTCGGATGTATTTGACCAACAAAAAGTCACCTTGGAGGCTCTTTTTAGTGAAGTGAAGGTACTAAAGAAGGAAAATAACTTTCTTAAAACCAAACATCAAAATTTGGAATCTAGAGTAGCCAATTTGGAGCAGAGGGAAAGGTGTAAAAACATTGTTGTGATGGGGGTACCTAAACAATCTAAAATGGATCCTGTCAATATTGTTGGTTGTATTTGCAGAGAAATGGAAATACCACTAAATACGAGTGATCTGGGAGAAGCCTTTAGAATGGGAAAATCAGAAAATGGCGAAATTAGGAAGTTATGACAAAAAACGTGGAATAATGAAGAAGATTAAAGAAATGAAGGGATTAACACTGCAAAAATGTAACTTTAAAGGTAAAAATGGTAAAATATACCTGAATGATGATTTGACGGAACAAAGAAGATTACTTTTCAAGAAGGCCAGGGAAGCTCGCAAGGCGAATATATATAAACTGGTATATTGCATTGATGGAAATATTTTTGCAAAAAAAAACTGATCAGGACCGTCCTATATTGATTAGTAATGAATGTGATATTGAGTAATCTATTATGTAATTAATCAAGGTTGTAAATAATGATATTTTGTTATAACATTCGCTGTGATGAATGATCTCTTAGATACTTATAAGGAATGTAAAACTGTGGAATGTAATAGTCTAGCAGAGGTTATTGGTCTTGACCATATGGCTGGCAACATAACTTTGATTCAGGTAAATATAAGAGGAATCTGTACTAATTTTGATAATTTTATGGCTTTTTTGGAGAACTCTAAAGTGTTCGATGTGATCATTATGTCAGAAACTCATACCATTTACGATATTTCGGATTTTAGTATAAATGGGTACCGAATGTTTTGGAATGAAAGTAAACTCAACTCATGGGATGGATGTATGGTGTATGTAAAAGAGGAAGTTTTTCAAAATTTTGTTCTAATTCAGGTAAATAATTTCAAATGTCTAAAGGTATCCATTTGTAAAAATAATACTACAGCTGATAGAGTTGGGTTCTACAGATCTCATGCATTGAACATAGAGGAGTTTTTGAATGATTTTCATGATATTTTAAACCAATGTAATGCCAAATAACAGAAACTCTTTGTGTTTGTCGGTGACATAAATGTCAACATAATGGATCGAAATTCACTTACTGTAAATCATTACTTAACCATGATGCATAGTTTTGGTCTAGTGAGCTTAATTACAAACCAACCAGGGTTCAGGGCAGCTCGCCTACTTGCATAGATCATATTTTCATCAAGTGCAATACTCTAATTTATGATAAAATTATTCCAGTGGTTTTATTTGACGATCTGACGGATCATTATCCCATATTCTTAAACATAGGTCTAGCTTACATTAACAATATACAAAAAAAAAACAAAATAAATCAATTCAAATTCTAAATATCGATAAATTTCAAAATATGACCTCAGAGACAGACTGGGATGATGTTACTAGGGTGGATGATGTTGAAACTTGTACAAACGAATTTGTTAGCAAAATAAAAAAATGTATTAGGATATGTACTGAAGAAAAGAAAATTGTAAACAAAAAAGTTAGACTCAAACCTTGGATTACAAGCGGTGTTCTAAATTCAATCAGAAGAAGGGATTATTTAAAGAAAGCAATGTGTGATCAAGCCGACTTGCCTAGTCACTCTGAATACATATAAAGAATATAGAAAAGAGCTTACAAAGGTAGTAAAAAAAATTAAATATGAGTATTTTAAAACAAAGATTGTACGAAATTTAAGGGATATTAAAAAGACGTGGAAAGTGATGATGCATCATGAATCAGATGATGTTTGTAAAAATAATGAAATTGGTACTATGCTAAACAAAAATAACATTTCTTTAACAGATTCTCTTGACATTGCTAATGAATTTAATCAGTATTTTGTTGGGGTAGGGGAACATTTGGCAGATAAGATAAAAGCTAATGTATTAAATAAAAATCCTATTTCTGAGAAGAGGAATAGTATTTTACAATCATTTTTCTTTATGCCTATATCGGATGAGGAACTTATAATTCAAATAAAAAATCTTAAAAATAATGTAAAAAGTGGTAAAGACGGAATTACATCTGAAATAAAAAATCCAATCATAGAGTACTCTTGAAACCATTGAAGCATATCATTAATCGCATTTTCTGCACTGGAATATATCCAACAACTTTAAAAGAAACTTTAATTGTCCCATATCTAAGAAAAAAAGTAGAGAGTAAATGATAAACTATAGGCCAATATCTCTTACTAGCACCATAAGTAAACTTGTTGAAAAATGTATTATCCATAAAGTCAATAAAATTCTTAAACAACATAACATTGGATCTAAAAGGCAGTATGCATTTAAAGAGAATATTAGCACCGAGGATGCTCTGTGTGGGGTAACTGAGTGGATTTTAAAAGGTTTTGATGAGGGTGGGAAAACCCTATGGGGATTTTCTTGGACCTACAGAAGGCTTTTGATACTGTGTCACACCGGATCTTACTTGATAGATTAGAGGCAACTGGAATAAGAGGAGTGGCTAACAATTTATTTGAATCTTACTTAAGTCATAGGAGTCGACAAGTGAAAATAAATGACAAAATAAGTGCCCCTCTGGGAGTTAGATCTGGTGTGCCGCAGGGCACTGCATTGGGACCCTTTCTATTTAGCATTTATATAGATGAAATGTTGACTATATTTGGGGAGGATATATTCTGTTTTGCGGATGGTACAGCAATTATATTGACTGTAGACTCTTGGGACACAGTGCTAGTAACGGCTGAACGAATTTTTATGAAAATTAAGAACTGGTTGGATCATAGTTTACTTTCACTAAATGTAGAGAAAACCAGGTGTATAGCTTTTAATTTGAACCGACGGAGCGTACCGAATTTTAAAGAGATAACAGTTCATTAAATGGGATGTAAAATGGGATAAGGATGTAAATGTGGGGAAAACATTAAAAGAATAGATTGTATTAAATATTTGGGTGTATTGATGGATGAGTGTCTGAATTGGAAGGAACATGTTGAGTATGTAACTGGTAAGGTGAGAAAGGTTATTTATAAGTTCTATGAACTAAGGAATGTATTGCAGAGGAAAACACTTAGGATGGTATATTTTTCATTAATTAAATATATCTTGAGCTATGGTTTGATTCTGTGGGGAAGTGCATGTATCCCTTTGTGTGTGGCACGGAAACATATTATTAAAATAATTTATTATAAATCAAGATTATACCCCAGCAATCTACTTTTCTGTGAATCTCAATTCCTTACTTTGGAACAGTTATATTTAAGGTCAATTATAAGATAGATGCTTAAGTCTCCCCATTTTAGGAGAAATATTCAGCATGATTTTGGCACTAGGAATGTGACAAATCGAAATGTAATCTTACCACAGGTGAAATTAGCGATTTTATTAAGACATATATTTTTTTTGGGTCCCAAACTTTACAACAAGTTACCCTTAACTTTTAGATGAAGCCATATGCAGTTGTAAAAAAACATATAAACCAATGGATTTTGAATAATAACTTAAATCTTCAGAGCTTGTAGAGTACTTCAATTATTGTGTGAATGACTGGTAATGAGTTTGATTCATTGTGACTTATATTAAATAGCCTTAAGGGAATGTTTATATTAATAAAAATTATATAAATGTCTTTATTGGTTTGCACACACAGATTTCAAAATTATACTAAAAAATTTATTAGGTGTTTATTATATTGACTTGCTTTCCTAGATTGAATTGTATTAGATTGAAAAAAAATATATTAGGTCGATATATAAACTCTTATAATAATAATAAATAAATATTCTGTTGGTCTCGAGGTACTTGAGTAGTTGCTGATTGACTACACGTTCCATGACTTTGGAAATTATTGGAAGCAATGCAATTGGGCGATATTTTGAGAGCGTGGTTTTCTTGCCTTTTTTGGAACAGGTTGCACTTGAACGACACAAACCGTAGTAATAAGTTTGTGGTCGGAAGTACCTAATGGCGGACCAGCTGTAATTGTGTACTGGTCAGGATTGGTGGTTAGAAAAAAATCCAGGAGGGCGACATATTCGCCCCTCTCTAAGATTCGAGTTGGTTTGTCTACAAGTTGAGTAAGCCCGCAAATGCCTCAGCTTCTCTACCCTTGTAGTTGGTCTTGTTGTGATGTTTGAGCCAGTTGGAATTGTGGGCATTGAAGTCTCCCAGAACGATTAATTCTGAATTGGGGTGATCGACCTGTATTGAGTCAAAAGTGGTAGCTAGTGTTGTAAAAAAGCTTTGGTAGGCCCTATCGCTTGAAGGGCGATAAAGATAACATATAAACTTTGTTACTCCCTTGGCGGTGAACTTGAGCCACATGACGTCAAGGTTGTTCGGTTCGAGTGTTTCATCGCGGTGACATGGAAGGTCGCTTCGAACAAAAAGGCATATTCCGAACTTATGTCTTAATCGGGTGGGTAAGTCGTAACCAGGTTAAGGGTAGTTTACTGTTATTGTTGTAGAACATACTTTTGTTTCTGTAACATCTAGTATGTATGGTTTGTTTGCTTGTAGATGTTGGTGTACCGAATTTATGTTTGTATTTAGGCTTCTTATGTTGCAGAAATCTAATTAACCCAAACTCCCATAATCACAATGCATAAAACTAGTGAATGAATAACACAACGTTATATTTCTTACTTGGCATCTGACATGTCCCCTTCATCTTCACTTTTAATATCAACTTCCTCATGAGTTATGAAGTCCGATTTAATCAAATAGTCATCATTACATGTAACTGCGTTGGATTCTCTAGAAAATAAAATGAATTAATTACTTGTATATGATTATAGTAATAATAATAATAATAATAATATTCCTTTATTTCTAATTGTCTTCATATACATATACTCAGAACATGAATTTAATAAGATAATCATAGGTTCAAATACAGCAAAAAAAGATAGTGTAAACACTCCAGCAAAAAAATTTAAATATAGTAAACAAAAAATTTATACCGTCCCAGATACACAAACGGACTGGAATGCAGCCATTCAAGTAGATAATTTAACATTAAAGTCACAAAATTAAGTACAACCAAGTAATGATAATAATAAAAGTAAAAAAAAAGAATTTCCAACAAATCTTTATTCTCCAAACGACGCCGGGCCATTCGTGATTTATATTGAATCAACTGAAAAGTCGGGTAATAATATTGGCAAATTCAATGACCTCAAAATAGCAAAAGAGTTATTTAACTTAAATCTAAAGGATGTCCTTAAAATAAACAATAAAGGGATGAATAGATTGGGTATAAAGTTCTCAAACTATTTATCAGCTAATGAGTTTACAAAAAATAATACCTTATTAAATAAAGGTTACAAAATTTTCATTCCTCAAAATCTTGTTACTTGCAAGGGTTTTATTAGAAACATAGAAAAGTCTTTCCCTATGGAGGAATTAGAAAAAAATTTGGACGCGCCTGTAAAGATTATTAACATAATGAGACTAAATAGAAAAATATTTAATGATGGTAGCAATGTCTATACATACGAACCCACTAGCACCATACTAGCCACTTTTGAGGGGGTGATACTTCTACAATACATTCAAATCTATGGACTTATTAAAAGAGTTACACCATATATCGCCCCTGTAACACAATGCTTTAATTGTTTGCTATATGGGCACACAAAAAAATTGTGCAAATAAAAAAAATGTTTTAATTATGGTGATTTAAATGAAAATGATGAAATAGAAGGAGATGAGAACAATAAATTTTCATGCAATTATAATTGCATTCATTGTAAAAGCGCAGGTCACAGGTCAAACAATAAAAAATGTCCTGAATATGAAAGACAAAAAAAATTAAGACACTTATGGCTTTTAAAAATTTAACATTTTTCGATGCCAATGAATTATGCAAAAAAGTAAATCATAACCATGAAATTAACTCTTTTCACCCTATAGAATTTCCAGTTCTAAAAACTAACAATATGCAACACAATAACAATAACCCAAATAATGACACCATAACAATCTCACAAAGACAATCAGCAGAGTTTGATTCCAGACAAAGACAATCTTATCAACAAGCAGCATCTCAACCACAAAAAAAAAGAATGATTACAAAGGGATATGACATAAAGGCACATAACGATACACTGTCAATCCCAAACGATAGACCAAGATTAGAATACCAAAACATACATTTTACAAATAGCCCAAGTACGCCAACACATACCCAAGATACAAATAGTAATAAGTACAAAAATATGCTTCCTAGTGCCATTCAAACTCACATAAACAATAACCCAATATCTAACATTTTTAACTACTTTATGAACTTAACAAAAGGAGAACAATTTTTCAGAAATCTAATTATTACCACCGATCACCCATGTATACAACAAGCAAATGATATGGACTTAGACACTCCCAAGTCATAAATAATGACTAATACACACCAAAAAACATTAAAATACTTCAGTGCAACACTAGAAGTATTAATACAAACAAAGGGGACTTAATAAACTTTATTAGAGATGAAAAACCAAATATTATACTATTGAATGAAACTTGGCTAAAAAATAGTCACAATTTTTTTGTTCAATCTTTCAATATAATCAGATAGGATAGAGAGGATGGATATGGCGGGATTCTGACAGGTATTAAAAATAATATAAAATAATCAAGAATGAATACATAAATAATCTACAATATATAATAATTAAAATAAACAATTTAAATATCATCAACTGCTACTCAAACCCACAAAATAAAATTAGCAAAAACTAAATATGTTCAAGGACCTACAAGGTCCATGTATTTTAATGGGAGACATTAAGACGCTCCACATAAATTTGGGTGGATCCACCACCAATTCAAACGGAAAAACTCTTATAGATTTCATAGAGGAAAAAGATCTAATACTTCTAAGTAATGGAGCACCTACAAGTTTACATATTTATACAGCAAATCCACTAGACATTACAATTATTGACCCATCACTAGGACCTTATTCCACATGGAGAGTCCTATCTGACTGTGCAAACAGTGACCATTTTCCAACAATATGTGAAATAAACTGTACACACAAGAATAAAATATTGTTACGTTTTTCCCGTGGGTTCTTAACAGAATTACAACTTTGCTACTTTCAACTAATACTCTCTTTATTCACTACCACTGTATACAATTTAACACTCTAAACTACTCTTAGAACTTTACAACTAATATCTATTCAACACTCAATGATTAACTAACTGAACTATCCGACTGCCTAACATTCGCCTTTGGTCTGCTTATATATAATCTTAAATCTATCACGAATATTCGGGAAGTATTCCGAGGCCACCCTATATGATCTCGACGAGGCCATCGAGATAATTCCAGCGATCCTGAAACTTCGCGACCGGCCGGGCGATGAGTCATACAGATAGAGAAGCGAGCGGCACGGCGGCGGCTAGTTCTATAGGGTAGCACAAAAACGTTGGAACGGTTGTTAGTCGTGACATTGCCTCCCTCTTAAACCTGATCGTCCCGATCAGATACTTCATGTCCGTGATATGCCTTCAATCTGTCGAGGTGGACAACTTTGAGATTGCTTTTGGGGCTACGCTGAATTCTAACACAACGTCATTAATTCTTTTGATGACCGTATAGGGTCCTTCCCATACTGGTGGTAGCTTGGGAGATCTTCCTTTCTTCCTTTGTGGGTTATATAACCATACTTTATCGTTCGTCCGAAATCCCCTAGAGTTAGCTTGGAGATTATATCGAGCCTTCATTCAGTCACTGGCGAGACGTTCAAACGGTAGTCCCACATCATTTTGTTTCATCTTCCCACTGAATCTTGTCTAGGGTCCTTGACTTGAGGCACAGGTTGAACACTGCCGACACCACGATTTCACATCCTGGCAGTAGTTGACCCAGTAAAACTTGTCGCGAATCTTGTCAATCGTTTTGTTCACTCCGAGATGAGCACCAGACTTTCCATTATGAACTTCTTCCAGAACTTCCGATATCTTCCTCCTTGGTACCACTAACTGTGTCTTTACTACTTTTCCATCGGCGCTTTTCCCAGACTCGTTTAAGGAGTCCAGTTTCAACTACCAGGGAGTCCCACTGAGCCCACAGAGATTTAAAAGTAGATCCCTTAGTTGAAATATCTCTCCAGCTTGGTCTTGGTTGACGTTCTTCCTTAGCTCTCAGTAATAGTGCTATTTCATTATCATCAAGCTGATCTCTCTTTAGTTGCTCTGTGGTCCACTGCTGATCAACCTTAAACTTGATTCGCCTAATGGGACTGATTCCTTCTCGTTGGTCAATTGGTCAATTCTTTGGCGATGTTTATAATTATCCTCACATGACCTTCTGGATAAAGCATCTGTATTACTATGCCATCTTCCTTCCCTGTGCTTAGCCTTAAAGTTATATTGTTTTAACTCTTCCTGACTTGACTTTGAACTGCTGTTATCTCCGGATGGAGCTGTAGGTCGTAGTTGTACTCGACAGTCTCTCTTAAAATGCCCAATGTTGCCACATATATAGCACTGATTTGAAACATTTCGGTTACGTGGCCTATCTTCTAGTGGCTCCCGGAATCTTTGTACTTGACAGTCTCTTTTGAAATGTCCAGTCCTGCCGCATCTATAGCACCGATTTATAGCCTTTCGATTACATGGTCTAACTTCTGTTGGCTCCCGGAATATCCGTACTCGACAGTCCCTTCTGAAATGTCCAGTCTTTCTACATCTATAGCACTGATTTGATGTATTTCGGTTATGTGGCCTATCTTCTATTAGCTCCTGGAATCTTTGTACTCGACAGTCCCTTTTGAAGTGTCCAGTCTTGCCACATCTATAGCACTGATTACGGTTGTATGGCCTAACTTCTAGTGACTCCCGGAATCTCCCCGTGGCCTGAAGAACTTTGGTTAATTTCCTCAAATTGCCGCCCATTTCAGTTAGTTCACAACTGTTCGCCAAATTTTCTTCCTTGATGGATACGTCTCTGATTGCTGGCTTAGAGATGTTACAGGCCGCCTCGATTTCCAGAGCTCTACCCAAAACTTCACGGCTGCTATCAAACTTGGCTAGACGTAACATCTTCTGAGTTTCTGGATCTCTGACACCGTCCACGAAATATTCAGCAACAAGTTCCTCTTGAAATTCTTCCGTTGCTCCCGGATAGGCCAACTGAATGAGACGTCTGATGTCTGCCTCAAATTCTTGCAGTTTTTCACCAGGCTTCTGATGCCGAGCCTTTACTTGTGCCTGATCGTCTCTCCAGGACAGCTACAAGTATGTCATATTTCCCTTGTTGGCTGATGGGAATGGTCTGCAGTAGTTTCAGGGCAGATCCACGAAGCGCTACCACTAGTGATGTAGCCATTGCTCCATTATTCCAACCGTTGGCAACAGCAGCGGCTTCAAATTGTCTTTTGTACATTGTCCAGGATGTTTGACCATCGTACGTTGGAGGTTTGATGTTTTGTCCTGAGGCGAATGCCCTCTCGGTGGGTGCTTGATGTTTTAGTCTGGTAACTTCGTGGTAGATTCTTCACTTCTTTCTGTACGTCTCCTACTTCTTTTTGTACATTTCCAACTTCTTTTTGTACATTTCCAACTTCTTTTTGAATATTGTATACTTCTTTTTCAAATTTCTCATTTTGCCCGTCCAATATTTTCTGTAATTTTCCTTGCTCGCCTACAATTACATCCAGCATCCATTTTTGAAGCTGGTCCTGCTCTGCTTGCCTTTTCTCTTCCTGGTCTTGTAAAATTTTCTGAAGCCGGTCCTGTTCTGCTTGCCTTTTATTTTCTTGGTCTTGTAAAATTTTCTGTAACCGGTCCTGTTCTGTTGGCCTTTTACGTTCATCCTCTTCCCAATCCGCTTGCCTTCTACGTTCATCCTCTTCCCGATCCGCTTGCTTTTTATCTTCCTGATCTTGTAAAATTTTCTGAAGCCGGTCCTGTTCTGCTTGCCTTTTACGTTCCTCCTCTTCCCCATCCGCCTGCCTCTCAGCATTTAAATTATCCATGAAATCGGTCAACATTTTATTTATTTGCTTCATTTCTGCCGTTTGTTGCCTTGTATTGACCATAGAATGTTATAAACTTTTACCAGAATCCACGAATCAAACGGTCTCGTTGACGTACTTGTACCTCTTCTTTCCTCGAAAAATACTTCGCAAGTCCGGTCCCTTCACAATCCCACTTCTGACACCAAATGTTACGTTTTTCCCGTGGGTTCTTAACAGAATTACAACTTTGCTATTTTCAACTAATACTCTCATTATTCACTACCACTGTATACAATTAAACACTCTAAACTACTCTTATAACTTTACAACTAATATCTATTCAACACTCAATGATTAACTGAACTGAACTATCCCGACTGCCTCACATTCGCCTTAGGTCTGCTTATATATAATGTTAAATCTATCATGAATATTCGGGAACTATTCCGACGCCACTCTATATGATCTAGACGAGGCCATCGAGGTAATTCCAGCGATCCTGGAATTTCGCGGCCGGCCGGGCGATGATTCATACAGACAGACAAGCGAGGGGCACGGCACGGCGGCTAGTTCTATAGGGTAGCACAAAAACGTTCGGATGGTTGTTAGTCGTGACAATATACACCGATGCGTTTAAGAATTCGAATAGTTTTCAGCTAGATTACCACATAGTATTTGTATTTGCACAGCAGAAATTATAGCCATATACGAAGCGGTCAAGATCGTTTTAAAAAAATATATAAAAAAAGTTTTAATCCTAACGGATTCTTTAAGCGCTATTGACAAACTTAACAAAACAAAAATGGACACTAAAAACGACTACTTAAGTCTACAAACAAAAAGATTAATTATACTCTCCAATGAGAATAATTTTGAAATAAAACTTGCCTGGATTCCTGGCCACGCCCAGATAACAGGGAATGAAATAGTGGACAAATTAGCCAAAATTGGTACAAACCTTAATATCCCACTAAAATTAGATATAGATATCTCTGAAATTATCCCTATCCTTAAAGCAAAAATTCTTACAGAACATAATCAATGGTGGGAGGAGTCTCTCCACGTTAAGGGTAGAAAATATAAACAGATATGTAACAATTTTCCTAAACATAAATGGTTTGATAAGTTTGAATTCTTGGACCGTAGACATATAACTATGATAATCAGAATGCGCAGAGGACATTGTCTAACTAATTACCACTTGCATAGAATGAACATCAAAGAAAGTCCACTTTGTGAATGTGGGATGTTGGAGACATTAGAACATATCTTTCTGGAGTGTCCTATTAACGAAATTATGATTTGTGCATGTATAATGAATTCAGGAAAACTAATTTAACATTACCTCTTAGTTTCTCAACAATATCAAAATTGATACCCAAAATTTAAATATTGTCTATAACAACCTCATAAAAACGTTTTAATTGTCCTAATTTGCGAACGGTCCATCTCCTGCTACTAATATTATCGATCTATTCCTTCACTAACCTGCTGTATTTATTAAATTTAGTAAGCCTTGAACGTGACCTGAGCAACTGCTGTCAGTGTTTGTTATTGTATTTTTTTTGTGTACGTGTTGTGATCCCTATGGGTTCAACAAGGCATTTCATTTGTGCCCAACTCTAGGTTGCTGGGTGAGTTTGTTTAACGGACTTCCTTTTTCTTTTCAATTTCAATTTTGTCATGTTTTACTGATCAATTAAATAACCCAAACGTGTTCTATAGGTATACCTCATAATTCTGTACAACCTAGTTAGTTTTTGATTTCACAAATAATCTATACTTAATGTATCAGGCCCGATCACGATAACTAAACAATTTTTTCTCTCTTATTGCAGCCCTGATGATGGCACAAACTAGTGCCGAAACGTTGGCCATTTAGTAACAATAATTTAATAAAACGGTCCAAAAAGCTGAAAAAACCTCCGTTTCTAACATTAGTCTTGACCAAAGATAATTTCTGTATGTTGTAATTGTTTATTTTGTGCCCGATTGTAATGTGGATTTTTACCAGAGATTTTATCATTGTATTCAAACAAACCTTTTAGACCGTAAGTGTTTAATTTTAGGTGATTTTAATCTTCGTGAGCTTGTACGTAATGTGCGTAGTGCGACTTTAAGTTTTTTAAGCATTTACAAATTTTTTACAAGTTAATACTGTGTATAATGTTTTTGATGTTTTGTTAGATTTGGTTAAATTAGATTTATGTATCCCGTCGGTCTGGATCCAAAAAGGCATAAATAACAATAAGTATTAAGTTTCATATGAAGTCGTGTGTAAAGTAACACGTAAATCGTATTCGATAAGAGACTGATGATTAAACAAACAAACTAAATATGAAAGAGAGAGCATTTATATTATATAGCTAAAGATTCCGTTGAGTTAGGTAGCTTTTGACCGACATTGTCCTGATCTGTTTGAAAATAAATCGCGCTCCTTATTTAACACCGTGTTTTATTTAAAATACCCATTTCCCGTAAAGAAAATCTAACATGACCGGTTTCGACCTGTTTGGTTCCCTTGAAACAATTTGAGGTTCCCTTGAAAGTACTTTTGGTTTACGTTAGATTTTATGAGCGTTGATTCGTTTAATTTATACTGGTATGCTTTAATTTAGTTTCACTATGATTTATGGTTCACTTTACTTTTCACTGACGTAACTTTAGGGGCGTTTGAACTTGTTACCTGGAAAGCGTTTGCCGTAATTAAAAGGTACTACTCAACCAGATGATCAAGTTCGGAAGGTTTGAACTTGTTTACCAGAGAAGCGTTTGCCTCAATTAAAAGGTAATACTCAACCAGATAAGTTGCCGTTTACTCGATTTGCACGTTCTTTTATACTAAACTTTGTTGAAAGTTTACTGATTGTTTTTAAAACATGTTTAGATAGTAATTACAATATTTTATTATTCAATGTCAAGTATCAAGTTCAAACTTTAGACTGAGTGTTCTTTTTTAGTGAATACGATTTCTAGTTTACAATATTGTTCTGTTCCTCGGGGCGAATAAGCTGCTGCTTAACGGTGACAAGATGAGTAAGGTTGTCTTTGCTCTTACAACTTTAGACAGTGAGGAGGCTATGGAGGCAGTTGAGTGGTGCGGCAGGTCAGAAGTTGCGATGGAATTCGCATACTGATTCCTTGGTTAAAAAGCTATGTAGGTCAACTTATTTGCGTCGAAGTCTCCGTAACTGTGTGTATTATCAAGTTGAGTATGTATGTATTCGCTTGCTCCAATTACTATCCCATTTCAATGTTGCCAACTCTAGCAAAAGTCATAGACTTGTTAAGAAACGTATGTTGGCTTTTCTTGAAAAATATGAATTGCTTAATACTTCACAATTCGGTTTTTTAAATTCCATAAGAACGAATGATGCTGTAGCAGAGTATTCTGTGATGTCGCAAAAGCTTTCGACTGTGTGAATCACAGAGTACTGCTCAATAAACCTGACAGGTATGGATTCAGGGGTAGAGCTTTGGACTGGTTTGCTTCCTACTTATCAAATAGGTGTCAAAGCGTCAGCATAAACAATACGAAATCAAACAAAATGAAAGTCACTGCAGGTGTTCCCCAGGGATCTGTACGCAAGACCGTATTATTTCTAATTTATGTCAAGTAGCTACCCTGTTTGAATACTTCTGGAACTTTTACCGTTTTCGCCGATGACACCATTATACTGTGTTTCAAAGCATCATTGTGAAGGATTCAATCACTCTTAAGAAATGGTGCGATGCTAACTATTAAACATTGAACGTAAGTAAAACATATGTCATAAACATAAAACATAAAACATAAACATAAAAATTTATTGACGGATATTCCATTTTTACAAAAGATTCATTTACATAGATAAATATTCTAATTCTATAAACATATGTATAGATATAAAGTTTCTACAGATAACATAAATATAATCAGCCCAAAAATCACATAACAGACCTCTTTAGCATAGCTTTAAATTTCCCTAAACTGGTATTGAAGAAATCAAAGTCATTATACAATGAATTAGCCAACCTACACATTCTTTGTGTGGGGGTGTTTTGACAATAGTTCATTCTATGATACTCAATGTGAAATAAATCATGATTTCTTAGATTAACCTGTGGAACCGCTAGGGAAATCTTTTGTAACAATTCTGGGGAATTAATGTTATTGTTAAGAATTTTATATAAGAAGATTAAATCTCGATAATTTCTTCGATCGCTTAAATTTGGTAGATTCAATAATGTTTGCAGTTCAATATAATTAATGGATTTTGTTGGAATGTTTAATTTAAAGGCAATTAATCTAAGAAACTTTTTTTGAACTTTTTCATGTTCTTCTATATGAGTGTCATAAAAAGGTGACCATACACATGAAGCATATTCCAGAATTGATCTTATTAGTGAACAATATAATGACTTGAAGGTATAGATGTTTGTAAAATCCGAAAGACTACGCTTTACAAATCCTAACATTTTTAAACATCTATTTTTTATATATTCTATATGATCCCCATAATTAAGAGTGGGATCCAGTATAATTCCCAGATGTTTTATTTCCTCAATAGATTTCAAGCAAACACCGTTAATTGAATAAGGAAATATATGTGGTTTTAAAATTCTATAAAATCTCATAATTATGCATTTATCAATATTTAGAGTTAAGCAGTTCTTAGTTATATATTCATAAAATTTGTCTAAATCTTGCTGAACCAATAAGCAATCATTAAAGTTCTTAATTCTTTTATATATTTTAACATCATCACAGTAAGATATGAGTTCACAATGTTCAAAGCGTCTAAGTATAGCATTTAAAAAAGAATCAAAAAGAAGTGATGACAAATGACCAACTTGCGGTACACCTGATAGTACGTTAATTACATCGGAAAGAGCATTATTTGTTTTTACAAACTGTCTTCTGTCAGTAAGAAAACAAAATGTTAACATTCACCCTGTCAAACGCCTTGGAGAAGTCCGTGTAGACAACATCAACTTGACGTCTACTCTCCACGGCCTCCAACAAGTAGCCCGAGAAAACTATTAAACTTGTCACAGTAGCGACGCACACGGCTACCCTATGAATATACAAACTATAAAGGATTAAGATCACAGTCTAAACTTGCAATAAAAAAAGATTATGACTCTTTCATTCAGTCAACTCAGAATAATATTTTAAATAATACCAAAGCATTCTGGTCCTACTTAAGGTCTCAGCGAAACACAGTAGGATATCCCTCAAAAATGAAATTTAATGATTCAGTGACTGATGACCCAAAACTTATTACCGATTTATTCGCGGATTTTTTTCGTTCCGTATTCACAAAATCTAATCTAACATACGTCAAGGGCACACGTTCTTTGTCCAGCAACGATAAAAATATTTCCAGTATTGATATTGACAGTACCATTGTTTTCCAGAAGCTGGCCGACCTCGATGAAACAAAGGGAGCAGGGCCAGATGAAATTCCCCCGCTGTTCATAAAAAATTGTAGCCCAACTTTGGCCTTTCCGCTATGCTATCTTTTCCAACTTTCTCTAAATTCAGGCCAATTTACCAGTATCTGGAATTCGGCTTATATCACCCCAATCTATAAGGGCGGGGATAGATGTGATGTGTGTAATTACCGTCCAATATCCGGTCTAGACTGTATGGCAAAGGTTCTTGAGTCGATAGTTGTTGAAGAGCTCCTTTTGTGCTTTCGTGGTACTATCTCAATACATCAACATGGCTTTCTCCCTGGTCGTTCTTGCCAAACTAATCTATGCC
Organism: Pissodes strobi; assembly: GCA_016904865.1. Lineage (NCBI taxonomy): Eukaryota > Metazoa > Arthropoda > Insecta > Coleoptera > Curculionidae > Pissodes > Pissodes strobi. Next base: position 10,922 of record JAEQML010039851.1, on the reverse strand, counting down.
TTTATTCTCAATATTTAAGCTCTACAGTGGATGCTGCTGCCCAGGTCGACTCAATCTATTTTGACTTTAAAAAAGCCTTTGATAGGGTGGATCACCACATCCTTATCGAGAAGTTGAAGACTTTCGGCATTACAGATCCTCTACTATCTTGGTTTTCGAGTTACCTATGTAACCGTATACAACGTGTTAAAATCAATGGCGTCCTGTCAAGAGACATTACTGTAACCTCCGGAGTCCCTCAAGGGTCACACTTGGGTCCGTTTCTATTTCTCATGTTCATAAACGATCTTACGAATTCACTTAAAGATTACAACTTCCTTTTATACGCAGACGATCTCAAGATATTTTACAAAATCACAAATATTACCGAATGCTTCAACCTGCAACATGCAATAGACATTTTAGCTACTTGGTGTAAAACAAACCAAATGGAACTGAATACTTCAAAGTGTAAGGTTATATCCTTTTCTAGGAAAAAAGCACCTGTACTGTATCATTACTCCATTTCCAACACTCCATTACCTCGAGTTAATGTAATTAATGACCTGGGAGTTCTATTCGACAGCGAATTGCGATTTAATAATCATATTAACTACATTTTGTCCAAATCTTTTAAAATGGCAGGATTTATAATGAGACGTTGCTGGGAGTTCTCTAATATTGAAGTTCTAAAGTCACTATATTATTCTCTAGTTGGAAGTCATCTGGAATACTGTTGTATAGTCTGGGCGCCTTATTATAAAACTCATATTGAGCGAATTGAGCGCGTTCAGCTTAAGTTTGCGAACTTCTTATTATATAAATTAGGTATAGACAAGAGTACGTTGTCACATCACCAGCGATTGTTAATGTTGAACTTGGACAGCCTGGAGAAGCGAAGAATCTTTCTTACTATTTTGTTTGGCTTTAAAATTATAACTAATAACATAGATTGCTCCGATCTTTTGCAACTCATTAATTTTCGAGTGCCTGCACGCGACACGCGCCTTATTGAAATCTTTTCAACCAACAGAAGTCGTACCGATGTGGGCAGGAACAGTGCACTGAATCGGATAATGCAATATTTACATAAATATTTTCCCCCCACCATCGATTTTGACTGTTCGACGCTAACGTTTAAAAAAAAATTGAAGGCGACTTTAATCTCGGTAACCTAATGATTCTAAAATTATTGCTTGTCAGATGCCTTGTGTTTTGTACTTATTGTTTAAGTTTAAGTTGTAGGTCTAATTACGTTCTTAACGCTTGTAGTTTGTAATTTATAATAATTGTTATTTATGTACAATTTGGAATTTAATTTCTGTAGTGTACTGTACTAATAATAAATAAATAGACCTACCACTGATAAATCCATGTTGTTGGTCAATTTTCCTTCGCCTATCTTGCGATATGATTACATTGTAGTCTCATATGATTCATATCCAACGATACGCTTTTAAAGCAAAACAATTTTTTATTGACCCTGCCCTGCCTATAATTCCTTTGCTTTGCGCATTTAACTATTTGACGATAATCGTTCGATATTTATAAAAATAGTAATGAAAATCAGCGTCAGTAGTAAATTGTATACAAACAACGAAGGTTGGTTGCAGAGAGTTTACTTCCAGATGTTATGCATGGTTTTATTTTTCTCTGCCTTATTTTGCATACACGGAAACCAAGAGGGAAACTATCATTAAAGATTCTGACTATCGCTTCATTGAATCGTGACAGAGGATCATAACAATTAGAAATATTAGACCATTTCAGTTGATTTGCTTGGCTTCTGAATACGATAAAATTAGAGGAACTATAAATTCTGCCATATCTACAACTCCCACACCTAGTTCCATCAGGCAGAGAAAACACAGACTACCGCTTCATGATCAGATATACCTGACAGTGTAACATAGGGTTCATAGGAATGAAACTGAACTTCATCAATAAAATTTACTTCACATTATACATCTCTTGTTTAACTCCTCGTTCTAGTGTCATGACATATGTAACTTCAGTTAGTTTTAAAATGTGGCAGTACGGTAATAGTTATGTGCTAGGGTTTATAGGAAATAAATGTTTACAAGCCATGATCAACACTTGGGCTAATTATTGGCCTTTTTAACAAGATAATACAATTTCAATTGAGCTGTTATTGGCGCGATCATAAGAATTATTAAAATTATAGTTACTTACAAATCCGGGTCCGTTTTGATTTCTTTATTAAAGGTATCATGTTCATCTAAACCACTGTCAGGTTTACCTGAAGTTCTCCTAAAATATATTATCATAGTTTAAAATGTTTTAATTATTTCATTGTAATTATTAACAAAGCATAATTAGGTACTTTTTACCGGTCGCTTAAATCATCCTTAAGCTGGATTTATAGATTGACATAACATAAGCATAGCATAAGCATAAGAAGTTAAACATTCATATTTAAGTTAGGCAATTTATAGATCAACATAACATAAAACACAACATAAGCTTGACATAAGAAGTTGACCAATATTCAACTTCTTATGCTATGTGCTTATGTTCGACCAATGAAATCACAGAATTTTAATAATATTTACCTTTTGAGAGAATGACATATGCGATATTCAGTAAAGTTTGGCGTTTTGGCTTTATGAATGCTTGTTCTTTTTGAGAATGGTGAGGATTTATAAATTAATATACATAAGACTCTATAATATACTTCTATGAAACATTTTAAACAAAATTATGAAATGTGTAAGGTTAGTATTTTCGATTTACGGCTCAGGCGCAACACAGCGGCGGATCTAGGGACGCGAGGACCTCAGGGCAAAATATATTTATGGGCCCCCTACCCCTTGTCTATTTTAAAACTAAGTTAAGGCATTTCTCATAGGTAATACATGATAATATATGAGTATCATCAAAGACAATTATACTACGAATAGACAATTCATCTAATGCAAAATAAAACGCCCCCGAAAAGGATCCCAACTGCAAGCGAGTTGGGATCCATCGAGGATTTCCAAGCGACTCGACTAGACCGATGAGCGGTGTTGCCAGCGTGCCCTTGCCAGCGTGTCCTCGTGTTCCCGGCTCGACAATAAAACGGAGCGTGCCGTCGCGTACGTAATCTTGTCGCATCTAAATTGCTTGAGTATGCAGCCATTGCATTCGGTTCGGCGTCGATAAGTCTGTAATCACAATCACCTGATTGATCCCTGGACCTTTTGACGTTTGAAAATTATTTCTTCATAAATTAATAATATCTATTTAAATATAGTAAAATGTCAGGAAATGTTTGTCAATATTTTGATTGCCGTGCGACAAGAAGGCAAGACAAAATTAAGATGTTTAAATTTCCTTACAAAAATGAGGAATTATGTAACCTTTGGATAGTAAATTCCGGTAAGTTTAAAAGTTTACCACAAAGTACCACAATGGTAGATGTTAGTGTATCTAGTTTAAAAGCGTTATATTATCAGTGCATCGGTATATCCAGCCCATACGTCTGGATGCGGAGAGGCATATTAGGTAGTTCATATTTTTTCGTTGCTTATCTTGAGTTGTATTTTCTATCATATATGGGGTCTCTAGAAAGGGAGGTAATTACCTCCCTCCACTTGAGTAAGCCGGTTAATTAATGCTAAACTACTTTTTTGCACATTCAAGTAGCTATTTCATTGAGTAAAACAAAATGTGATCATGAATTTCTTAAAATCCTTTATTCATTTATGAAACATAGTAAAACATTATAACATTTTTTAATTAAACATTTTTTGCGAGGTAATTATAAAAGTAAAATGTGAGATGTGGTTGTATTGTAATTTTTGAATCTGTATTAACTGAATTCTCCGGCTGCTTGTTCTTTCTGACTTGTGCATGGTGTCTCAAATTAGATGATCATTGTTGAAATTTCGGAAACGACAAGAGATAGAAGGGGACTTTAAATTGGGCAAAGTTACGCATTTTAAAGCTTAGTAAGATGTCGTGGAGAAAAGTCCAGGTCATTCCGATGAAATCCGAAAAAATCGAAATTAAATGTTTTTGTTTCTATTTTTCTTAACTGTATAGAGAGATGATGAAATATTAAAAATACCTCTTCATTGTAATTTTGTCTCTCTGCAAGGTGGCGTTGTCAGAATTGCAATCCGACATTCAATCATCAACTTCCGTAATTCAAATCGTGACACTGATTATTTCTGAAACGTATCACGTTTTTGTGAATTGGAAAAAGGGAATTTTTTTTCTTTATTATAACCTTTTTATAATAATATCTACGAAGTAATAAACAGCAAGTAATGACCAACTTAATTATGTTTTACTTTCTTCTACTGATTATTATTATTGTTAATATTGAATACATGTATTGCGTTATGTATCATTGCAATCAAAACGAAAGAAGCTTCTAAAAAATAGAAAAAGAAATCCAGGTGTCGTCAGAAGAAGCGGCAATCAAAAAGCAAGAATGTTTTAATTTTCGAACATTTGTTTTTAGGAAATTTGAGCTTAACAGGATTAAATCCTAGCGATTTAAAAAATAAATTGATCTGTGAGAAGCACTTTAGGGAAGACAATTTTCGGACACTAAAACGGCATCGACTAAAAAGTGATGCAGTTCCAGAAAGATATTTTGACAACAGTGAATGTGTTAAAGTTCAAACACCAGTTAAAACACACTCTGAAAGGACTCATCATCTCCTTTGTGCAACACTTGACTCAATGTCTACGCCCATAAAGAAAATGAAGTTTGATAAAGTTTAAAAAAATAAAGAATCTAAACTGGTAGACGGTATATTGCAGCTTCCTGATAGAGCAATTACACCTCGCAAAATTAAATTGAAGCAACGAATACGCCTGCAAGCATCAAAATTAAAGTATTATAAAAAGCGGACAAGCGCATTAAAACAAAAAATCAACAAAATATAGGGATTTTACACATATTACCACTCTTATCTTGCCTATCAAATGTGCTAAAACTTTTGTATTAATGCAGATAAGAGGCAAATCAAAAAAGCACTGGAACTTAAAAGAAAGGGAATTCTGTATATCATTATATTACAAATCTCCATCTACGTATTATTTTTTGCGAAGGCAAGGAATAATATTGCCTTCAGTATCGAGTATTAGAAGATGGGTAAGCCGAAATTTATTTAAAACTGGGTTCGATGAGGGTATAAAAATATTTTAAAATTGAAATGTAAGACAATGACTCAAAACGAAAAAAAGAGTGTAATGGCATTTGATGAAATTAGTATAAAATCATTTTTAGAATACAACAAAAAATTTGATTTAATTGAGGGATTTGAAGACTTGGGTCCTTTAGACGAACGAAAAGAAAAGCGACACATGCTGTGGTTTTTTTATTACGGGGTCTTTATAAAAACTGGAAACTTCCCATTTCATTCTTTTTTTCTCAAGGTCCTATATGTCAAGAAAATTTAAAACAATTGATTTTATATAATTTAGAAAATATTAAGGAAATAGGTTTTGATCCTAGAGTCATGGTATGTGATCAGGGTAGTAATAATAGAGGTGCACTAAAGCTTCTAGGAATTACAAAAAACAGTCCTTTCTTTTACTTCAAGAATACAAAAATTTTTGGTATATTTGATGTGCCCCACTTATTTAAGTGTTCGAAATAATTTAATGACTGGACTATTTAAATTTGAAGAAGAATTTTTAACTTCAATATTATCAAGCAAACGTATGAAATCGATAAGGCATCTTCATCTGCAAGAGCACTTCCAAAATTAAGTGATAAGCACCTAAATCCGAACTCTTTTGAGAAAATGTCCTGCAAACTTGCTCTACAAATCTTCTCACGAGCAATGGCAGCGGCTATTCGATCTTGTGCACAAAATAAAAAATCGACAAGACAGAAGGACTTAACACTGCTGATTTCATTTTAACAATGAATAACCTTTTCGATGCTTTGAACAGTGAGCGTTTGTATGACAAAAATCCATTTCGTTGTGGACTCAGTGATAAAAATCTTCAGGTTTTAGAAATTCTCCATAAAGGTAAAAATATATTTACCTCTATAACTAAAATAGCTTGACGAGAATCTAGGCCACCATGCTTCTACGGAATGGTACAAACTATTAACGGGATTCTTGATTTATTCGAGGAAGAAAAAAAGTTAGTTGCTTCATCCTCACTAAAAGATTAAACCAAGACTTCTTGGAAAATTTTTTCTCAAAAATCAGACAGCATGGAGGATGGAATTTGAACCCTTCGGCAAGAGTTTTTCGTATGTCGTTTAGAATCCAAACAATTACTGGACTTATTAAACCATCAAAAGCATCGAACTGTGAACATGACAACGATCAGCAAATAATACTGTCCGAATTGCTAAAATCTAAAATAGTTGAAACAACAGACTTTACTGATAATAAAAACACTTCTGAAGTGGAGAATGAAGAATGCATTGAAAAACGCGAGAAAAAAACTCCCGAAGAAAAAGGGCAATCTATATTAGGAATCAGTTCATTAGAAGAGTGTGCCGTGAATTATTATGCGGGATATCTCCTTAAAAAAGCTAGGGATAAATTCCAATGCACGGACTGTAAAATTTTAGCACATAATAATGTAACTGAAATTAGTTTGAACGATCCCAAGCAAACATTTATTTTGCAAAAAAATTATGGTGGGAAAAGTGGCTTATCTTTAATTGTCCCTTCAGAAGAAACTGCTCAAGTAGTCCAGCGTTCCTACCTGCTCTTTAGGAAATATTTTGATATCCTTAAAGATCGGGAATTGGTAGGGTTGAAACTAAAAAATAAGCTTTTGAGTCGCAACGCTCGCTGGTTAGGCAACAAAAATGATAAATGCTATGAGCACAAAGTCTTCCTTATTGAACATTTGGTAACCACAAATTTATTTAAATTTTGTAAGTGACATGGGACTATCAAAAATTCGTATAGCAAAAACCAAAAAGTGAAAAATCTAAAAAACCAATAACTTAAGTAACTATGTATATGGGCCTTAATTTTATACTGAATTAATAACCTTGTCGATTTTTTAAAATGTTTTGTATATATTTTTATACGTGGCCATGTATAGTAGTCGTATGCATTAATCCGTTTGGACAAAAAATTTTGTGTGTAAACTGTGCCGATGACCTGTCATGTGGTAATTGTTTACCTAACAATAGGAAACTGCTAGACGTTTTCAAAAACTTAAACCTACCGGAAGACCAAGAATCACTTCTAATGAACAGAACAATACGCTAATTGCAAGAACATCCATTTAGTACAGCAAAAAGATTGTTGAAACGACTAATTTTCCTGCACCTCGAAGTACCGCTTATTGCAGGATAGAAAAATGTTCCCTTAAAATTAAGCTGATTGATCACAAACAAGGAACAGTTATTTTTGCGCAAAATAATTTGTTGAGAGAGAATTGGAATATCTAAGTCTGTCTTTAGGGATGAAAAGGTTTTTCACTCAATCTGTAATGGATAATTTCGAGTATATTTATTTATAATAGACCTGGACATTTTTCTATTAATTCAAGCCATTTAAAACTCACCCTTAGCATTGAAGAACTTGGGATGTGGTGCAGTATTAATGAAAGACTTAGTGTTAGAGTATATCGTAATATTTTAGAAAATGTTATGCTACCCAGCGTAATGGAACATTTCCCCAAAATAATTTTATATATCCGCGAGACAATTATTGTCCTACACATAATGCTGGTATTCTTACTGCATGGTTTGCAAATAAATAACAATATTGAAATTCTATATTGGATTGAATGGATTGAACAATTTCCGGATATCAATGTTTTATAAAACGTTTGGAGCCTGGTTGTGAAAAAAATACATAAATTAAATTTTCATCCAGATGGCAAGGATGATTGGGAAACTGGAATATATGGCATGATTTAAGCCAATATCTTGACCTTTACCTTTTTAGAAATTTATATCAGAATCAACGAAGTTTTGGTCAGAAATGGAGCTACGACTAAATATTAAAATGTTATAGTATTATCATATTTTTTTTCCTCGCTTGTTAACTTTAATGAATTATATCAGTGTTAAAAATATGTGATTGATTTATTTTTGCTAATAATTAAATATTGTCGTTTACAATAACACACTTGCAAAAAGCTATTAAAATAACATACCTGTTCTATTACATTCTACAGCGTATTTATGAATTTTTATTAATGCACACGACACTACATACAAGGTGTCTAGTTATATTTTGACATCCACCCACAGGCTTTATTCTGAGTTATCTTAAAGGTTACATTTAAAAAATGACAAAAAAACCGCCAGGATTTCCTGTCACATAAAATGAATATCAGGACCTAAGTTATTTTAAACCTTGAAGTTCTAGTATTTTTGAGATAACCATATAAAATATGTCGTTGTTTTCTTCAGAAATTAAAAAAAAACCTATCCAACTAAGATAAAAAAAAGATTTGGCTCAATCATCGTAATTTTAGCCCAATAGGGATGTCACTTTTCACGTCCCTTTTCAAGGAACGAGATAATTAAAAGTACTTTGCCAACATCAAACAACAAACGCCGGCTGTTCCCTCTTTATAAATATTCCTACTCTTTTGTTATAGTATCATGGCTCAGTCATCTTAAATAGATAACTTATTATGGATCAAAACTATTTTCCTTATTTGCTCAATACTCCAGCAGAAAAATCGTCATCGGTTTGGCCATTTAAAACTCACCCTGTCAATCAAGGCATGTCTTTTAATTAAGATGAATAGGGATCTGCTTTCACGTGATCACTCCGTATACATGCCAACCTAATATTGAAAACCGATCATGTTTTAAATTTTTAGATTCTAGTGTAAATATTAGAGGACCTTCTGAAAAAAAGTTTCAACTGTAGTTTTTTTCGCCATTTTGCAATGTTAGTCAGAACGCGCGCAACATTTGGAATTTTTTAAAATTGAAATTTAAAAAAAATGATGTAGACAAGGTTATAATATACTTACCCAGTTTCTCCATTATTTACATCTTATATTTATTTTGACAGGAAATATCAAATGCATTTTTTCGGGTTGTAATTGCTGATTCACTTTCTTGTTACACTATAATGTGTGCAGCTTTATCTCTTAGAATTCTACATTACTAGTTGCAAAGTATATTAAATTTGACATAGGATTCGAAAAAGTAAATAAGGCACGAGGGCATGCCCCTATAGAAAACATGTGAATTTAAAGGGAGACCACCCGGTCAAATTCGATAAACGGGCAATCCACTTACAACTACACAGCTCAATAAAAAAATATTATGAGCATTTGGGAATACATTAATTAATAATATTAATCTTTGGTGCAAAGTGCCTGAAATTACTTTTTTAATTTTTGTTCTGTTTTTCAGAAATAAGAATATCTATGCACCAAAGATTAATAGATAAAAATGTAGTCCCAAATTTTCATATTTTTGTTGAGCGGCTTGATTGTAATTTGATTCTCCGTTTATCGCATTTGACCGGGTGATCTTCCCTCTTAAGTCTGATTTTTTAACAGGTAATGCTCCATTGTTTTTTAATATTGTTTTTGAAACATACTGTAGATTAGTTTTGCTTTTAAGTCTTTTGGATGTACCTCAAAACAGGTGAGATAGGTAGGGGTGTAATCATCTTCATATTTATGATAAGCAATACGAAATGACATGGCTGTCAAACATCTTGCTTATTAATGCTTATAGCAGGACGTGACGTTCTTTGAAAGTTGCTCATGTTTGAAAATTTAGCTGCAGAATGTTTTATAATTTTATGTATTTATTTAAATATGATATACATTATCAGATTGATTTATTTATTAAAATTCAATATGTACGGTCATCCCAAACAAACTGAGACATTCTAGGTTATTATCAAAGACAATTATACTACGAATAATTGTCTTTGTTACTATCTAATGAATTAAATATGAGAAAGAATTGAGTGTAGACATACCTTAATAATATTATGACAAAGACATAAAATCTTTCTCAATGAAAAATGTTGACATATTTATGTACAAAAAGATATTTCAAATGCAATGTTTAGTTTCCTTATTAAAAAATGTATTGTATGTATTTAAGTACGAACAAGAAAATTTAAAGCAGCATTTCTTCTGGATAGCCTTTATCGTCGCTCGGTCTTACTTTCTATGTCCGAATCTAATTAAAACATGTTGCAATTTTTTTCCGCTAGAAGAACTGTATTTTGGATCTATTCCTTATAATTCGCAATGATTTTTCTTAATTCACTTTCCAAGAATCTTTTCATTGAATTGATTTTTAAGGATATGAAATATAGATATTTAAAAAAATAGACTAATGTCACCATATGATTCAACATGTAAGATATATATTTTAAAATACCCGAAAAAATAGTTCTTAATCCACACTTATATTTTTCAAGACGACCCCGAATGTCCTAATTTTTTTGTGACCATCATAAATACATCTACCTAAGGTAATACGAGTTTAAATATTTAATTGTTCCTGTATTTATTTTTAGTTTATTTTGCATTTTAGAAATTGATAGTTATGCACCTTTAAGTGCAGCATAATTTTTGTTCAATTTAGTTTATCCATAAAAAAATGTATTTTTTTCAATGACTGTTATGAGTTTCCCCAAATACATAGGCAGTTTAAAACAGTTTAAAATGTAGTTGTTTTGATTCAATAAATAAAAAAATGTTTTTTTATAGGTCTAAACAGTGCGGTTACATTTGAAATTGAGTATGGATCTGTACTTCACAGGTCGATAGTAGTTACCCATTTTGTTATTTGTCTTGCGCCCAAATTTCCAACAGTCCTAAGATATTATGCATTTCCAATCAAATTGGAATTCACGTGCCGCATTGGCAACGCCGCGTCAAATATTGCTGCTAACTCGCCGCATGCCTCGAAAATATTACGATTCACACAGATTCGAGCGATTGCTGCGGCGACTTTATGAAACCGCCTGATGGAATGTCTATTCGTAGTATAATTGTCTTTGGTA
>MU186781.1:0-29533 GCA_016904865.1 Pissodes strobi | reverse complement strand
CTAAAATCTTGACTGATGGATTGCGAACTAGTATGCTCCTCTGTTGCTTTGTGCCCTCCAAAAATTTCCTCCATTGGGTCGAGAGTTTCCAGGTCTGCGTCCTGTCCTGCTATGAAAATTCTGTCCTCTGCTCGGTGCATAGTGCCTCCAGACCTTAACATACACTCCTTTGGGCCAGTATTCTGCACTGAATATATGATCTAGGTGTTCCTGAGGAAATGTCAATTTGAAAGAGTGTGCGGTGTCACTTCCTCTTAGTTTTGTGACCGAAACATGATCAGTGTGTACCTGTGGGGCTAACTTTTGTATATGTCCCCTTACCATCTGCTCAGTCACAACAATGCTAAGATTAGAAAGATGTAGGGAGGCCATAGGTGGAGCAGCAGAGAGATCCTTGGTGGGATCCAAAAAGCCATCTGAAGCTCCAACCAAAACCCTCGGTCCTTGTGGAGCAGCTTCCAAAGGCAAAAAGGCGCTCTCCGCATCCCTAACAATCCCGCCGTAGCCCCTCCTCTGAGAAGGCTGACCGTTCTGTGGAAGAAGTTGGTCCTGGTGCTGGCGGTCGTCCCTTGTCGAATGTTCCAGGCCCGACCGCTGATTGTCTGTGGCCACATCTGCAGTAAGACCAATAAATTTTCGCAAATTTGCCTCATCAACAGCCCTCTGGATCTGTTTAGGGTTGATAGTTGGCTTACTGAACTTGGTAGGAGATTTTGGAGCCCTTAAGTTCATGGAAGTTTCCTGCAAAGCATATGCAGATAGAGAAGGCCTCTTCCTTCCTGGGGGAGACTCAGGCTGGCTCCCAGGCAACTGCTTATCAAAATTTTTCACGAGAGTTCTACCCAAGCTGTCGATTTGAAGCTGACAAGAGGACTTTATAGAATCAGACATACTAGAAAGGGAAATCTTGAGGGTGCTTTCTATGTCGACCTTTAACTGGTCTAAATGGGAATGTAATTTGGTAGTAATATCATTAATAATTGGTTCCACGTTATCAGGATGAATGGCACAACTCAGATTGCCGGAAGTTGGATCGTCTGATTCTTTGGTGCTAAGGCAATCTGTGCAGTAGAATCGAAGGCACCTTAATTAATAATACAAATATACAGATATTTAAGAGATATTTGTTCTTGGTATTTGCTTCGTGCAAGCCAATCTTCATGCATTAGGGTTATGTTGTGGTAAACAAATCGAAAATGTTATAAAGTTAAATCTGCTATTATTCAGCAAATTAAAAGTCATCGCAACTTAAATACTGCTCAGAGTGGCTTGTAAAGTCGTTTTAAATAATAGGACCAAAGTATTTCTGTGTCTTTTGTCTGAATATTCTATGATAAATTTTTTTGAGGTTGGATCCACAACAACCGCAATATGAGTCAAAATGAGCCCCAAATTTGCTACCTGTGCAATGTCAGTTGCCTTCCCAAGGAAGATAAAAGCACCGCTTTTGGATTTCCGTGCGATTCCTGTAGCAGACCAATATGTAGGACTTGCAGTGGCGTAAAAACTGTAACTTCGTGCTATTCTCCTTCAAACTAGGACCTGCATTTTTTGGTGCCCGGGCTGCAAGGAGATAAATTTAGCGGGCAGGATCACTGCTGCAACTGCCGTTTGCGGCAACAGTCTGGATCCCGCTACACCAACATCCAGCAACATCAATAAGGCAACGGAAATTGAAAACACCTATCTCAAGTTACTGAATAAAGAGATGGATGATAAAAACAGTATTCTAAAGTCCAACAACAGCCTTCTGGAGCAGAGAATCGTCGCAATGGAGTCTGAACTGGGTGTTCTTCGCGACGCCTCTGCACCTCAGGTAGATGATGTCATTCCAGATAAGTCTGCACCTCGACCGCAGCAATTTGAAATTGAGAGTCTGTTTTGTGAACTCAAGGAGAGAGAAAGCCGCAAATTCAACTTCATGCTATTTAACTGCCCTGAGTCAACCACTAACATCAGTGAGGTTGCTAGAGATGTGGCAGACCATTGTCTCGGAAGAGAAACTCAGGCAGATTTTCAAGTGTTTCGCATGGGAAGAGTGGTCGCTGGTAAGAATAGGCCGATAAAAGTTATCTGTAATTCAGGTAACTTAGCTAATGACGTTATACGCAACTCAAAAAAAAATCAAAACACACGGTACCCTTAAGCATCTGTCAATTAGTGATGACAAAACTCCTCAGCAAATACAAGAGTATCGCAAACTCAAACAGCAATTGGATGAACGTGTTAGAGCTGGTGAGGCTAACCTGAAGATTATTTACAAATATGGATTACCTAAGATTATCACCACCAACCATACTGTTAATTTAAACTGATTAAGTTGTCTAACAGGAATATACAAATAACTTACCAAAATGCTAGTGGTCTAAATACTAAAACCGGTGATTTCCATAAATCTGTTTCTCACTGTGAAAGCCATCTAGTGGCAATCACAGAGACATGGATCCAGGATGGCCTATTTAACAATGAACTGTTTAACGACAACTATGTAGTCTACAGAGCTGACCGTAAACTCGATCTCATGAATGTCACAAGGGGTGGAGGCGTGCTTCTCGGTGTTAGGCACGACCTTAAAGCATCAAGGCTCAATTTGGAGGAACTAGAGGGACTTGTGCCTGATATTGATGTCTTGGGCTGTAAGTTTTACTTGAATGACTCGGTTGCATTTATTTTTATTATTTATATTCCACCTAACTCTCCCGCTAACTCACACCAGAGCCTATTTCAATATTTCTCTATATATGAACCTATTCAGAACAACAAAGTTATCTTTATCGGGGACTTCAACCCCAACTCGAATGCAAAAACAACTCAATTAAATGATTTCTTAGCACTGTGTGACTTTACCCAATTCAATACTCTCTCGAACGCTTGGGGAAAGTTATTGGATCTTGTTATTGCTAACATTGAGTGTGAGGTAACTGGGGATCAACTGCCCCTGGTTCCTGAGGATCCTGCCCACCCCACTCTTAGTGTTGCATTTGATATGCAGCTCAGGACAGATACTGGGTTTGGGGACTTTCCATGCTCCAACACAAGTAGAAACTATAACTTCAATAAAGCTAATTACAACCTAATGTATCATCTACTCAATGTCACTGATTGGAACCTAATAATTAATGAGCCAAATGTTAATATAGCGGTTGATCACTTCTATAATAGACTTTATAACATCCTTGACCAATCTGTTCCCTTATATGCTGTGAAGTCCGCTATAGTTAAGTACCCCACCTGGTATACTAGAGACATTATTAACAGTCTGAATGTGAAGGATCACCTCCATAAAAGATACAAAAGGTCTGGCTCAAGCTTGGACTACCAAGCATACTCAAATAAAAGACGGACTGTTAAGGTGTTGATCGACATTGCATATAAGACATACATAAGTAATACTGAATCATCTATCAGGAGCAATCCTAGTCACTTCTGGAAATACATTCGACAAAAGCGCAATAAAACACGTATTCCAGGAACGTTGACCCTCGGTCAGACTTCCCTTGATTCTCCACAAAGTATAGTAGATGGATTCGCTGAGTTTTTCAGGAGTGTTTATGAGGTTTCTTCTGACTTCGACTTGGATGGTCTAAATGAGTCTGGCAATTCCAAAAATATCACTATCACTCACGTAACTGAATCTGAGATCTTCGAAGCACTAAGGAAACTGAAAAACTCACATACCTCTGGTCATGATAAGATACCCTCCTTCATCCTGCGTGACTGTGCTCAATGTCTCACGGTGCCACTGCACCACATATTTAATGTGGCGATCCAGACCAACATGTTTCCTGACCGCTGGAAAATAACTAAGATCTGTCCAGTGTTTAAGGGTGGGGATATAAACAGCATCTCAAATTATAGGCCAATTTCTATTTTGTCCAACTTCTCTAAGGCCTTTGAGGTGTGTATATATGATAATCTCTTCCGTCAGGTTAAAAACTTAATTACTCCCGCTCAACATGGTTTTTTTTACTAAACGCTCAACTGTAACTAATTTGACTACATTTCTAAAAGAAGCCTATCAAGCTATAAATACAAAAAAACAACTCGATGTCATATACACGGATTTCTCGAAGGCATTTGACAAGTTGGATCATGGCCTAATTGCTCAAAAAATGTTCAAAATTGGTTTTCATAATAACCTGATAAACCTACTTATCTCTTATCTCAGTGGTAGGTCCCATTTCGTTGAATACAATGGTTTTCGGTCCATTGATTTTAATGCGACCAGCGGAGCCCCGCAGGGAAGTAATCTAGCTCCCCTGATTTTTGCCATATTTGTCAACGATATCACCCAGAACATCTCGTCAAACTGTTTACTGTTTGCGGACGACCTCAAACTGTATAGATTTATCAATAACTTGCAAGATTGTACTGAGTTACAGAAGGACATTGATACACTATCGTCTTGGTGCAGTAATAATAAATTACATCTTAACATAAACAAATGCAAATCGATGACCATCTCGAATCTCAATCACGAATTAGACTTTAACTATCAAATTGATTCCAGTGATCTTCCAGTGTTGATTCAATCAGAGACCTGGGGGTCTTGATTGACAAAAAATTCTCATTTAATGCCCACATTGATCATATAGTGCAATCAACATTAAAAACCCTAGGGTTTATCATTAGGTCTACAAAAGAGTTTGAGAATTTGGACAGTCTTATCACTTTGTTCAACTCTTTAATAAAATCTAAATTGCAATATGCTGCTCTGGTGTGGTTTCCGAGTCATCAAGTACATGTGGACAGGCTCGAATATGTTCAACGGCGATTTCTAAAATATCTAAGTTTCAAACAGGATGGGTTTTACCCTCCAAGAGGTTTTGATCATCAGTTATTATTAAAAAAGTTCAACTTCCTTTCACTCAAACAAAGTACAATTCTACAAAGTCAACTTTTCCTGTTTAAATTATGTAACAATCTTGTCGACTCTGCTGATCTTCTTAATGGTCTTAATTTTTCTGTACCAGTAGTGAACACACGTTCGCACCGCAAATTTTATCTAGAAAATTACTCCACCTATCTTGCCAGAAGTGAGCCTATATATCGAGCCTGTTCATACTATAATGCTCTGCAGAGCAACATTGATATAGACTTATTTGTGGGTTCAGTCGGAGCCTTCGATGTTAGCTATCGAAGGCTCCGGTTCAGTCAAATCTTTTAAGAAGAAAATCTTGCCAGTTGTCTATACTCTATAAACCCATTTTGATTGTTTTTTTTTCTTTTATTACTTTTGTTCTGTTTAGTTTTAGTTTTAATTGGCATTTAATGTGATTTGGTTCTTGTGGCCGAAATATGACAGAAGTGTGATGTTCTTCTTATTGTCCAATTGTTTAATTTTTAGGATTAAGTGTCGCTGGTGTCTGCTTTATTGAATTTTTTTTTATATACATATTTTAGGTTCTAGTAAGTTTTGTTTATATGTGCATTAATTGTCTTTTTATTGGGATTATTCCTGTTAGACAATAAAGAATTGAAGTGAATTGAATTGAATAAATGCCCACTTTTATTTAAAAACTACTTTTCTAATTTTCGAAATTTATTGGAGACCGCATGTAAACGCAACCGTAACATAACCTAACTTTTAACTACTTAACCATTTATTTACTGTTTTGTATACTTTTTAGTCAAAGGTGCTAGAATCAAACTTGACGATACGATGCCACGTTGCCACATATACAAATTATGTTTGATTGACCTATGTGCCAAACATTGGCAGAAAACCCTGAATCTGCTAAAGTTTAATATTCCAGAGCTATGGTAAACCCCTTAATTACTTACCGTAAAAAAAAAACAGTAACCGAGAAACATGGTTGAGAAATGGGAAAAAAATCTTGTAATAAGGCCACTTACTTGTTTAGCTTCTGTCAATACTGAGATCAAATCTTTGGCGTGCTTGGAATTGGACGGCGTGAAGAAAGCATAAGAAGTGCCCCTGCTTTCGCATCGACCAGTCCTGCCGATTCTGTGAATGTAATCTTCGGAGGAATGAGGGTAGTCGTAGTTGACCACGTACTTGATACCGTCCACATCTAGAGAGACACGAGCTTGTTTAGATGCGCATCTAAATGATTTAAAAATTGTCCTAACCATAAATCCAAACCACCCCGGTAGAAATATTAATTTCAAGCTTTGACATTGACACATAATATGGTTAAAATTGAGACTTGAACAATGTTATGTAAAACTTGGTGTTAAATTCACTAAAATTAGTATCAGATCATGTTTATAACCCAAAAAGGTGTCTTGCTTGTATTAGGTAATTACACACTTTAGTACTTGATCGATAACAATAAAAATTTAGTCAAATAATGATAATATGCTATTTTTCATTAAAAAAAAGGCTTGCAGACACAAATAAAGCATCTTAATTGAACTTTCCAGACATTCCCAATAATTTAAAAAAAAAATGGAACCGAACACAAGCTCAATCACCCCACAATATAAAAATAGCTTAGCGAACACAAAAAGCTCCAATATTGGCATGCAAATACAAATTAAATGTATATACTAACCCTGTTGAAAACGCTAAGGAAATTCCATGAAGTTGTGAATAGAGCCTAGATTCAAATATCACAACGAGTAACCTAGAGTAATTAGTAGCTCATATCTGCCGTACTCAAGTGGAGCAATTTAACTACACTATGGAACATATTTGGCCAAAAATATGATATATATACAAGAAATTTTGATAATACACTACTCAAATATATATTGAAAAAGCGTTCGAATTTGGCTTTATTATGTCCAATAGTAACCCAGATCCAAGAGAACATGTATACTCCACACTTCAGTAGACAATTCGATCGAGAGGAAGATCAAAAAATATTTCGGGCAAACTATTGCCTTTTTGTCAGAATCTTCCGCCGATCTTAGAGGCACCCGCAAGACAAAAATCCCATCGGGTTTTTTTTTTATTTGACTTCAATGCAGCCTCATTATATTATTATGCGGCTGATTGATTACTCGCTATCCTGCCTGTGCCTCTGAAACAAAAAGGACAACCAGACTGATTAGTATAAATACAAAATAAGTATTTTAAGAAGAAAAACAATCATATTGGTCATCTAAGCTCTCAATACTTGGGAAAACATACCTCAAGTACTAGTCACATTTCAATTATCGCAAGTAATGTAATTTTTGCTCAACAATACTTCAAATCAAAGCTGTCAGTACTCGAGTATTATCATTTAACTATAAAAAATTTAGACGAGAACGCAAATAAGTTGCTCGGTAAAGCGCAAATAATGACAACACGCAATTAGGGCAACTATAAAAATGTGCACGACCTATGTTGTATCTGTGACTAAAAATGAGGACTGGAGAGAACAAGAAGGATGCATTTAATAAAATCTTATTATACAAAGAGTCTAAAAAGAGTTAAATTCTTCAACTGGAACGAACTCATGAATGATTAACGTTCAGAACTGTAAATGAAACACAATGGTCAGTATCGAAAAGAGAGGACAGGTTGAAGTAAGAGGACGCTGGCTCCCTTATTTAATTATTATGAAATATTACAACTTATCTCAAAAATGTCTTGCCTCTTCTACATTTACAATTTACATTGATATTGATATCACTCAGAACAACTTCATTATATTTGGTACTTCCGAGTCGTTCTCATCAATTGTTCTACGGACAGCTCTGATTTGCTGCTCATATTGTTGGCAGCAGAGTGTACTGGGCAATATAATGCAAAAGTCTACTCGATAAGAAAAGATAACATAACAAGAATGGTTTAATGTCATCTTAAAGCAAATGAGATTAAACTAAAATTATATTTATCATTAATAAATCATTAATCAAATGTTCACAACCAATGCAGGCCAAAAAAAAATAGCCCGTCTCCCCTACGTCAGACCCCAAATAAGGGATTATTTCTTACGTCAAACCCAAGAGGCATAACGAATAAAATTCACTATAATATACAGAGTGTCCGAAAAAATTTGCGAAATGATTCTACTACATAAAAAAACCATGAATTTAGGTCCCGAAATGCATAGTTTCCAAGATACAGGGTGTCAAACTTTTTTTTCAAAAATCGGTTTTTTATTAATATCTTAAATATTCTTTTATCGATTTTGTTGAAATTTGGTAGTGTTATCTGTAATAATAAGAGACTCATTTAGCCTTAATTAGATTAAAAATATGATGTCCAGTGGCGTCTCGGGAGGCATAATACCAGATATTATTGACAAAAAAAAGTGTGCGCCACTGAATGTTTTACACATTTTATAATTTTTTCGTATTAAACAACTAAAAATTCAACATTTTTGCTTCTTAAATTTTCTACGTATCTTGCTTCGTTTTCAAGAAAAAAAAATCAAAACCAGTTTATTACACTTTGAAACTTTTTTTAAAAATCGTTTTTTTTTATTTATTTATTTATTAATTCACAGTATCAACAGCAGCAGCCAATTCAGATACTATTTTAGCCTATAACAAACAAACACAAACTTACTCCAACAAAAGCTTACCAACTAAGATATTCTTAAATTTAGCAAGACTGGTGGTATCAATGTCTATTATCAGACGCATATTCATTATATAGCTTACACATCTGATATATATAGGGCTGCCCCTATACAGATTTGTTCTGGGAAAGTCCAGAAAGAAAACCCTCCTAGATCTTACATAGACCTGTTGAACTGCAAAGGGCAATTGCTTCAGGACATTAGGGGCATCAATAGTACCCTTCAATTTTTTGTAAAGTGTACAAAGACATATCTTCGTTCTACGGTCCTTCAATGACGTGCGGTTAAAAATGCACAACAAGTATTTATTGTCATAACCGCGTTGAGGGTAGTATCCATATTTTTTGACAAACATATGCTTTAGAAACCTGCACTGGACTCCCTCAATACTATCCACCCAGACATTGTATATAGCGGAGACCATATTACACTGCTGTACTCGATCTTAGGAAGCACCAATACATCAAATAACTTAAGGCTAACTTCAACACTGCAATTTCCAGAATTTCTGACCACAAAACCCATTAACCCAGTGCATCCTGGATTGCGGCCACCATGTGCTCAGTGAAGAACACATTCGAATCAAAAATAATTCCCAAATCATGTTAGTTATTCACCCTATCCAAATTGTTGTCATTCACCTTGTAGTCATTCAAGTATCAATATTCAAAAAGAGTTTGAAGTCATCAGCAAAGAGTAATGCTTTCGAGTGCTGTACACCATCAACAATTCCATTTATAGCCACCAAAAAAAATAAAGGACCTAAATTAGACACCTGCGGTACCCCCGATTTGTAAATCACAGATTTACAACCCATGATTCCATCATACTCTTCTCTGTCTGTGAGGTAGGATTGTATCAAACTCACAAAGTTAGGAGTGACATGCATTTCAGAGAGTGCCTTTAAGATATACAGTGTCTGACCCTATCAAAAGCCTTCTCCATATCTGTATATTACATCCACCTGACTCTTACTTTTTAGGGATTTTTTTTAATATATTCAGAAAAAACTCCCAAGTTGGTGAAAGTTGACATTTTTGGCAGGAAACCATGATGCATAATGGATATTTTAGAGGCAACAGCCTCAAAGACGTGGTTAAAAATTAAAACCTCAAAAACTTTTGACAATGCAGACAGAATCCTGATTGGATGGTAATTATTTATCTCATCTCTAGAACCGTTCTTATATATAGGTTTTACCTTGGCTATTTTCCATTTCTGGATAAATATACATCTTCTAACATAGGTTGAAAATAATTCTGAGAGATAATCTCTACAACCCCTCACAATATAGGATAGGATAGTAAAGAGCAGTATCGAATGGACGTGTTTTTGTGCGCTCCGTAGTTTTTGCAGTTTTATCCATCTAAATTTGTTCTTAAAATTGTAATTTTGTGCTGTGTGATTAAGAACCTTTAGCAGATATGGTGAGTGTTCCATTTAACCAAAATTAGTTATCCAAGACTGATTACTATAATGGCTAACTCTTGTAACGAGTTTGATACAGCCATAACCCGTGCTAAGCAGGGCATTTCTTGCCGTGGTTTTTGTCAACAATCCTACCATATATCCTGCGTTGGTATCGCGCCTGAGATTCTCAAATTTATAAAAACTCCAGGATTATTTTGGTACTGTACAGACTGCACTAAGCAAAAAGATGTATACGAGGTTATGTTTAAAAATAAAATTGGTAACAAGGTTGACGACCTTGTTGAGAATATTCTGGAGATGTTTTCAGATTCAAAAGATAAAGTGAGCGAAAAGCTTCAACAGTCCCTTACCTCTGTACCCGTGAATATTGGTCCTCCAGGAAGTCAGAGTTATGCAGGAATCGTCAAACGAAAGGTGATGGTTTCCGTTACGCCTAGGGTAGGTGGGCAAACTAATGCTGCTACCAAGTCCGAGGTGAAGCAGAGTATTGATCACGTGGGAGCCAACATACGAATGTCGAAAGTGAGAGATATCAGTAATGGGGGCATCCTAGTTAGCTAGCAGACTTGTTTATCGAAACGTCAACGAAATTTAAGAATTTCATTAGGGCCACTAAACTAGCACTTGTGCAGTTTACATCCTGGAGCCAGAGCGAAGAGGCTCTATAACAATGTCAAAAAAAGTGTAATCATTTGCGAAGCAAAAGGCAATCAATTACAAGGTAAAAACAACATACAAGTCACTCATATTATTCACACGCAAACGAACACAGAGCATCTCTAAGTCTTTCTCAAAAATATCAACCTCACTACAGGTCAAAGTGTTGTTAAAGGCGAGCAAAACACCCCCACCTTGGGTTTTTCCCATAACCAGCCTATCCCTTCGAAAAATGCTTCTGCTAGTGAGTGGGGCAAAATTCACCAGAATGCACAAAATCATTTAGCCATGTTTCAGTCAAAGCCATTACATCGTCATCCTTATTTAACATACTTCACCCGATGCTGTACTAGCTTCGACTTTACCCCACGACAGTTTTGATAACAGATAGTTAGACCAGTCACGTGTTGTCACACTGAAGATTGTCTGGGCAAAAATTTAGACCACCCTAGTGCTCTGTTACATCAGAGTTAATGCCTCCATTGACATTTAAATTGCTATTACTAACATGATTTTCTGAAAAAGTACACTTACATTCATGATGCAAGGATTTAAGTAGAATACTATTATTAGCTTTCATATTTTGAAAACGCAATGCGTTTTCAAAGTTTTGTTTTGGTATAGGAATACGACCCCCATTGCTTCAAGTTACAGAGTGTGGTCATGGAAACATTATTGTGAGACGCATAGCAAATCAAACCAAAAATCGCTTTATTACCACAAGAATAATACCCAGTAACAAAGCTTCCGTAATAACTAATATTCAAAGTATATAAAATCTCATATCTAAACAAACATAGTCAAGGGTAAAATATAACTATATATAAAGAACCAGTGCACAAATAAGGAAGGGTACTAAAGCAAGACAACCACAACTCTACACCAAAATATACTACACAGAAAGATAGAAAACCTACAAGGCATCCTCAAAAAATTCACTTAGGCTGTAATGTGCCTTTTGCAATAAAATTTTCTTTCTTAAATTTTTGAATGTCCTCTCATTTGGGGCATCTATAGCCGCTTGAGGCAGGTGATTATATATTTTTTTACCTTCATAGATATGAGAGTTCTTAGTCAGTGTGAATTATGGGACAGGTAGGGCCAATTGATTATTATACCTAGTTTCATATTTATGTATTGATATGATGCCCCTAAAACGTTTATAAATAAGAAAAGCCGTCTCCATTATTAACAAACATGGCAGTGTTAAAATGTTTTGTTCAATGAACAGTGGTTTACAGTGAGCTCTGGAATTGGCCCTACAGATATAGCGAATGGCCCTCTTATGGAGCACAAACACAGAATTAAATAAAGTCAGGCTACAGAACCCCCAAAATTGTATGCCATACCTCAAATGGGATTCAATAAGGCAAGAGTAGACAATTCTTGCCATGATACTACCCAGCTCATTCGAAACAATTCGCAAGGCATAACAGCCAGAAGCCACCTTTGAACTCAGACCATAGATATGAATTTCAGTTTATTGTCTATCCAGAGATCCAAAAACCTTAAAACAGGCTTTACTTGCAACAGGACAATGAATGCCACCCGTCATATCAAACTTAAAGGTGAGCATGTTGGTTTTAGTAAAATTAAAACTAAGACAGTTGGCACCGCACCAGTCCCGAACCTGCCCCAAATCAAGAGACACAGTCTGGATCAGAACATCAGCATCTCTGCCCAACCACAGAATTGAGGTGTCATCGGCAAACAAGGTAAACCTGCCCTGTATTTTGAGTGCAGCTAGGCCATTGATATATAAGAGAAAGAGCAAGGGGCCCATAACAAAGCCCTGGGGGACTCCGTGCTTGATTGTAAGAATATGAGATATGCCATTTTGATTTTTTACTAGCTGCTTCCTAGAGAGGTAAGATGTAAACCACTCCAGCACCACACCTAAACCCATAACAGGACAGCTTTCGCATCCGACACAATCGAACGCCTTAGACAAGTCGCAAAACACCGATGCGGCAAGCTCCGCCTCATTTAGTCCAAGATAAAGATGAAACATTGCATCCACAGTACCTTTCCGACATTGAACTGGCATCCAACCAAGATATTATGAGGGTTAATAAACTGAAGCATTCTATCCTTAACAAGTATCTCAATAATCTTGGATAAGGTTGGAAGCAGAGATATCGGACGAAAGTTGGCTGGATTGACAGACTCACCGCCCTTAAACAAAGGTTTGACAATGGCAGACTTCAGGCAGCAAGGAAAAATCCCACTGTCAAAAGACGAATTTATTGCGCCTGATAAAATATTCACACCGTGATCCGGAATGCTCTCGAACAATCTCAGATTGATTCCGTCGATACCTGAAGAAGTTTTATTTTTTATAGATAGATAGATAGATAGATAGATAGAAGTTTATTTGATCCATAAGAAAAATTACATTTTTATTTTACCCTTGGGCAGAGATCGGGTCAATCATTTGAAAAAAAGTAATACAATAAAATAAAAATACAAGAAAGTATTAAAAGTTTTTGCAAGATTGCTATGCTTAACAGTTAAAAAAAGAAAACGAGAAAACAGGATGAAGAACATCTAAAAAACTTAAAAACTACAGATCATGCCATGGATCCAACATCTCTATCATTAAAAAATTCATATGTGGAGTAGTATGCCCTTTTTAAGCAAAAACTCCTTCAACTCCTCTACCTAAAGACAATAGGAAATTTGTTCCACACTTTTAAAATGTTGTAGGTTACGTTTTTCTGTATGTAGCTGAAATTTGCTTTTTCAATCTTAAAATTCACTTTATATCTGGTATTGTGATTGTGTGTTCCGCCTAAGTTTAAGAATAAAGATTTATTATTAAGTATGAATTTAACACATTCTAGAATGTATAAGCTGTATAGTTAGAATATTTTGTGATATGACAGTGTCTTTGCAAGTTGTTCTTCTGTCAATCTTAAAAATCGTTCGGAGACACCTTTTTTGAATTATGAAAGCACGATTTGAAAATCCAGAATTTCCCCACAGTTTGAGGCCGTATGTCAATCGCGAATGAACATAGGCATGATATGCTTGAAGGGCTGTAGGTGGGCCAATTGTATTTGTTATCACCTCAGAGCATAGCAGTATCCACTCATGTCACGTGCCACTTTCTCCACATGATGCTCCCAAGTTAGTCTTTGATCCACTACTACTCCCAAAAATGTAATTCTTGTCTTGAGTTTTCAATTCAGTGTCATTGTACTGAATTGAAACCGAGTCATTCGGGCTAAATGCAAAGTTGATGACTTGAGTCTTGGAAATATTAAGCAGTAGATTATTTTTTGTGAATCATGCACTGAGAGCATCCAAACCGTTCACGACCTCCTGTGAACACCCATTCACAAACTCGCCACCACAAACCATGGAGGTGTCATCAGCATACACAATTCGCCTGTTGTTTACCTGTATAAGGTCATTCACATAGACAATGTACAAGAGGGGGGCCCAGAATTGACCCCTGCGGCACTCCCCCTGCAATTGTACCGAAATTTGATTTTATGGTACTACCGTTTTTATCATAGTCTACAACGCACTGTCTGCGATCTGTGAGGTAAGACCTCAGCAGCATCAGAGCAGACCCTCTTATTCCACACCTCTCCAGTTTGCAGCAGAGAATGTCGTGGGAGATGCTGTCGAAGGCCTTTGATAAGTCCACACTGTCATCGCGGTTTTTTTATTAACTTAGCAAGTTCAGAATTTGCTGCAGTCCTTGGTAGACAGCTCTCACCGTTGACCTTCCTTTTAAAAATCCATACCTTTTATTATAAAATAACAATGTGCATATCTAAGTACCCTAAAGTAAACATCCAATAACTTATAAATATTATATTTCAAACACAGAACAACATTAGTGTATCTACCGACCTCAAGAAGGGACCTTAGGTGTTCTATCTCAAACTAGTGTACAAGTTAAGATCCACACCTATATAATCGGATAAGTCAGCACCCGGCCTGACCCAACTCCAACATCAAAAAGGTTCATATCAATCTGTTGTTAGTGCAACACTGAAGAAATGTTTGAGGCAGAACTGTCACCGTACACTAATACTTTGTATTTCCCGATCATGTTCAGCAGTACTACATCCATCCATGTTCACCATACTGTCATTAACCGATTCCTTTTGTTTTTGTTTCTGATCCACAACCCGAGTCCCATCATCCTGCACACACACAGTGCGCCACCCACTGACACACCCATTTTGGTTTTCATTTTCATTATCTCTGACTTTAATGCAGCAATCTCACAGAAGAGTAGGAATGATTTTCGGCTTCCAGAACTTTTATGGAGATAATCATACTTTTGCTCATGTCAATAAGGTCATCAAATTCATTTTGGAGTCCGGATAAATCTTCACGTTGGCCTGAATAGTATTTTCCAGCATAATCATTTTCTCCGTATCGGCTGAACGTGTTGCTTGTAGAGACATTAATCTTTTTTGGTGTTCAATTGTTCCACCATTGCCCTTTCAGACTCAAAAACCTCATCTTCGAAGTCTTGTGTTTCACGTCTGTGTCTATTATTATTATTCTAGAAACAAACAAGAGGCAGAGCCGATGAAGTTGTTCCCATCAAGCTTTACAGGCTATAGTGGACATGGACAAAGTGGGCACTTTTTTCTATCATTTCGGCATCAAGTACATTTTTGAAAGTGTTTATATTGTTTACAGACACTGTATTCCTGTGGAGATTGTTCCATTCGTAGACCACACGATTAACCAAAAAGTTTCTTCTCACCAGTTTGTTGCATTTCTCCTTCTCCAACTTTTTAGTGTGACCCCTTAACGGCCGCGACGTATTTAGTGTATATGTCGTAGCCACATTATAAAACCCGTCGTTTTTTAAAATGTCTAGACACAATTGTCAAATTCTCGTTTAACATTCATTATTTTTCTATCTGGCTAGTCGGATTGTAAAATGCCTAGGTGTTTTATAAAACGACGGTCAACACGCGGCCAGATTATCAAATGTTTAAGATTAACTTCTGCTTGACATTCTGGCGGGTGAAAGGTTGTAGTCATTTTGTAAAATACAAATTTTATTTAACTTTTTTTCTTAATTTTGGGATAGTTTTGGTTAGTTCTTGTTGACTGAGCCCCGTAGCGAGCGAAGCGAGCGGAGGGCCATGCAAAGCCATGATAATACCCAGATCGCAACTGAACAAGTTGCGATCCGTCAGTCGGGGTATTATCAAAGAGTATATAATGTAAAGAGATGACAGTGAGACAGAGCAATCAAATTAGAGAGGGATAGATGAGAACTCCGATTTAATTAAAACGGCGCCTCGTATGCTATCGGATTATATCGGACACAATCGTCAAGCAAGGACGAAGCAACACAGTGGGTTAAATATATCCCGTAAAAGTCAAGTTTAGATTTATTAGGGAGACGTTTCGTTTAGTTTTTTAATTCATATTGTGTAATTGAAATTAGGTGTGTAAACTTTAATTATGATATGTAACACAATTCATTTAATAGAATCTTTTAATAATCACTCAGGTAAAATTTTGCTTACCTGTAATACATGCATTTTTCATGACTTTTTCTGATAAAACATTAATTGTTTTAATTTTATTACTAAATATTCAGAAAATTCTACTCTAATAATTAAGCTTCATACTCACTTTCGCGAATTTCGTCTTTTTGTACATAAACTGTCATTTTCAGCTTTAAAATTATTCACGGCGAAAAATTTTATTTTTTTTACGAATTCTACCATAATTGTGAATTAACCTCAAATTTCTTGACTGCTTTGCTATATTTATTTGTTTATTCTTTTCAGGCATTGGGTTCATTAGTTAAAATTGTAGAATAGATACTTCGACCATTGTATAACAATATTAATTATATTTTTTTTCGGTGGCGATATTATTTTATGTTCAGTTTGTGTCCTTTTAGTAATTATCCTAAAACTACGTATTTATAAATGACACCAGAAAAGAAAATTTTCGGTTAGAAATATATTTTTAAAATGCGATTTTCGCAATTTAGTTGCAGAAATGAGATTATTTGAGCCCATTCTAGGCTTAAATATATTACTAATCTGCTTACATCTTCCGGTACTTGGACCTAACCTGTGAAACCTATTCCAAAGCATCAATTCGCAAAAAAGTTAAAACTATTTGAACGTTTTAGCAAATATTCGCCGACAAAATTTCGCATCAATGAGTATGGACCAAAACTCACATTCGCGCGAAAAATCAACAACTGTCAAAAAAAGCGAAATTTGCGAAGGTGAATATGAAGCTTTAAAGTGAGATTCGAATAGAATTTACTTTTTCGTTGGTTTATCTACATACTAAGAGTTTATCCCCACTATGTTTTGAATGAAACTTTCCTTTAACATAATCGAAAAATATTGATTACACCTTTTTAATTTAAACTGAACGAAATTCTTATTTGATTAATTAAAGCTTTTAGACGTTCTGAATGAATTTTAATAAAAATTCGCCGGAAACATTAAAAGACTGAATTTTATTACATTTTTTAATTAAAATAAGTTGAGCACTGAGATTTTGAGAAAATGCAAAAGTTTAAACAAATTCAGAGAATTTGAATGAAAATCACTCGATATAAAATTTTATCCTAGCAGAAAGTATTAGATATTTAGTAAATTTTGTCCTCATTTTCGTTAATTCGATCCACTGTGATGAAATCGATCGTTGACTTGACGTCAACATCACCCGCCTTGATAAAAAAGTTACATCCGACAAAGTCGCAATATCTCCGAGTTAAAGGGGCGAGGTCATTGAAACGGCTGACGAACGATCAAAGGAAATTCGCCGGCTGTCTTCTCTTTACATTATATACTCTTTGGTATTATTATGGCTTTGCATAGCCCTCCGCTCGCTTCGCTCGCTACGGGGGCTCAATCAACAGGAGCTAACCAAGTGCTAACCAAAACTAACCCAAAATTAAGAAAAAAAGGTGAATAAAACATGAAACGTAACTTGCGTTTTAGCCGGTCGTATAATCTTTAAAATTTTACAAGATGGCCTCGTGTTGAATGTCGTTTTATAAAACGCCTAGACATTTGATAATCCGGCTAGCCAGACGCAAAATAATGAAAGGTAAACGGAAATTTGACCGCTATTTATAAAACGACGGATTTTGTAATTTGGCTACGACATATATATGTTGCTGCAAGGGTAATATCCAGAGGTCCACTTAAAGGTCTCGATTATTGTATTTGTACACGTGAGTGGGTCCACAAATAGGACCCTCCACTGCGACCCTTGGTCTATTGTGGCTCACATCTGTGTTTTCAACTATGCCAGAGGCTCGATTCTTTTCAAGAAATCGAACAGCTTTCTGTGCAAGTGTGATTTGAGTATCGATTAGGTCTCCACAGGATCTTCGCTGCCTAAGGGATGTTAGATGCAAATGTCGCAGTAGGTATGTGTACTCCATGGTCCTTAGTGTTAGAGGTATTTTAGTCACTTTTCTTTGTATCCTCTCCAGTTGCTCGATGTCCTTTATATAATATGAGTTCCACACAGTATAGGCAAATTCCAGCTTTGGTCGAATATGCTTTTTGGACTAAGTATATTAATGTATTTGCCTTCTTCACCACACTATTGATGTGATGTTCTCACTTAAGATCCCCGGATATTTTTACCCCTAGATCTTCATGTGTGTTTACAGATTTTAATGTGTGTTGATCTATTATATAGTCTATTTGAGGATTTTCCGTTCCCATATGCAGAACAACACACTTGTTAACATTGAACCACTGCTTAGACCAATCTGTAGATCATTCTCCAATGTAGTAGATGGACTTCCATAAATTTTGGTATCATCCGCAAATAAGAGGATGTTAGAGGTGACAAGTGGTGGTAAATCGCTGGTATACAAGAGGAACAACAATGGTCCGAGCACGGAGCCCTGTGGTAGTTCATTTATGCGTACACAGTACTCTCTGGTTGCCAGGAAGTTCCTTATCCAGGACAAGAGATGTCCCCTCACGCCGAGGTGTTCAAGTTTAATCAGCAGTCTTTTGTGTGGTACTTTATCAAACGCCTTCTCGTAATCTAGGTGTACAACATCAGTAGGTTCTTTATCATCCAAACATGTTGGCCAGTGATTCACTGCAGTCAGGAGGTTGGTTGTAACTGATCTTCTAGGTAGAAACCCGTGCTGACTCTCTGGTATGATGCTGTGGTATACCATGAATTCTGTCAATTCTTTAGTAACTATTTTTTCCATGACCTTACCAACGCAGCTTGTCATATATAGTTGAGTATGTTATCGTATCTTAGATCTAAGACTTAATAATTTCATTTGATTCTTTACTTGACGAAACACATGTCACCCTGTGATCTTTTGTGAATAAATGATTTGAATTTGATTGGATTGTGCTTGTCCCCTTTTTCATATATAGGCACAACAATGACTTTTTTCCAGTCCTGTGGAAGTTTCTGGTCACTCATTAATTTGTTCATAATGTTTGCAAGAGGCTGAGTGATGGTTTCTGTACAGTTTTTAAGTAATATTGGTGGTATTTCATCAATCCCTGGGCTGAAATCTTTTTTCAATTCTTTCTTTGATTGCCTCTTCTATTTTAGTTGCTGTAAACTTGTAAAAATGGTTGTTATGCATTCTTCCGTCCTTTTGATTGAATGTACTGTGGGAGGTGAACTGGGTTCCTTTGTGTACAGTTCAGAGAACTGTTGGGCTGGGCAAACTGATCTGCAATTTGGGTCGAATCGGTAATGATGTTATTCAACTTATCTTTTAGGGTAATTTGGGTGCACTTGGAGTTTAGTGTCCTTTTAATGTATGCATAAAATCCTTTTTCGTCGGTGTCTAACAGGTTTTGCATTCTTTATTGATAATTTTAGATTGTTGTTATGCATTCTATAGATACCATAATCCGATGTACAGCCAGTTGACCTATACTTATCCCATAGCTGACGTTTTTGTTGATATCTTTAAATATGGTTGGTGTAATTCCTGGTTTCCCAGGATTTTTCTTAATGAAATATGTTGGTGAATCACTTGCTTGGTGGCATTAATAAAATCTTCATAGGTAACATCTTCGCCAATTATGTGTGATTTTATTATAAGTTGCTTGCATAGCCTCAAAATCTACCCTGACTATATTCAGTTGTTGATATAGGGCATTAATAGCCTCCTCCTTCTCGGCCTCAGCCATCTCAAGTTGGTAATGTTTCTATTCTACGCAATTTGAGTTCGGAGAAGATGGTTGTCTTCTTGTAGCTTGTCTTCAGCTAGAGGGTTTGATCTTTGGTTACTCTCGTACTCATCCCTGCACTGGCCCAAACAGTAAACGCAATGCTCGCTCAATTTTATATGAGTTTTAAAATCGCGCTCCAGGCAACTGGGATGAAAAATATTTGAGCAATTAATTTTATTGGTGCAGCACTTAAACCTAAGTTTAGAACTCATCCCAAGGAATAAAACATATAACCTATACACTCAAATTTGGCAATGTAATCTGTAATGATACGGGACTCATTTAGCCTTATGTTTGAATTAGTTTTGTAACATATATTATATATATAGGCATAGCACTGCACAGTATTATATTTGTATTTATTTTGTATGGATTTGGTATACATTCTCTGTAACTGTCTTTCTTGTTGAGAATTATGAATAAATAAATAAATTAATTAATTAATTAGATTAAAAATATGAAGTCCAGTGGCGTCTCGGGATGCATCATACCAAATATTATTGACAAAAAAAGTGTGTGGCACTGACCTTTTTAAAACATTTTATATTTTTTTCGTATTAAGCAACTAAAAATGCAACATTTTTACTTCTTGAATTGTTTTGAAATCTTGCTTCGTTTTCGAGGAAAAAATCAAAACCAGTTTATTACATTTAAAAACTTTTTTTTTTTAAATAAATTTTTTATTAATATCTTAAATATCCAATGACCGATTCTATTGAAATTTGGTAGTCTTGTCTGTAATAATATGGGGCTTATTTAGCCTTAATTAGATTTAAAAAATTTAGTCCAATGGCGTCCCGAGAGATATCATACCGAATATTATTGACAACAAAAAATATGCGCCACAATTTAGATAGGGAGCATCTTGGAAACTATGCATTTCCAGACCCAATTTCATATGAACATTTGTTTCTTATGTAGAATCACTGCTGAAATTATTCAAACAGTATTTCCGGACACCCTGTATAGCTAAAATTAGAATACTTGTATTTTATACATCTAGTGACTTAAAGCAGCGTTTCTTGAATTAAAACATATTTTATGTTCGACAATGTTTAGTTTGCAATATATGCTACGGCAGAAGGAGACTCTTGGACTTTCGGCCTGCACAAGAATTTCAAGAACTTATTACAAATTACAGATACATATTAGGTAAAAAATCACAAGAACTATCAAAACTAATATGAATCAATGCTGTGGCAATAGACCAGTCTGGAAAATCCTAAATGGATATTATCATAGCAAACCTTAGTTGCAACCTTTCTGGCTTCTATGGCTACCAATTTGTTATTCATGACGGCGTTCATCAATTATTAATATGCTTTAAAACCCCGGCGAGCCTAAGTCGCAACTAAAGCCACCACGAAGCTACTAAAGATACATTTACGTCAAAGGTATACTCAATGAAGTTTGAAATCTAAATTCACAAGTTCGAATCACCTATTACCTCTTGAAAGCAACTTACCTAATCCACGGGCCGCGACGTCGGTTGCGACCAGAATGGAGGCCTTTCCGTTCCTGAATTCCTTCAAGACGTAGTCGCGTTGATCCTGGCTCTTATCGCCGTGCATGCAGACTGCGCGCCATCCGCAGCCTCTAATGGCATGCGTGATGCCTTCCACCTTCTTCTTGGTTTCCACGAAAATAATGATTTTGGAGGTGGGCTCTAGGGTGTTGCCGATTTCTTGCAAAAGGCTGTTCAATCTAAAACGATAGTGTTGGGTTTACTATAGCACTGATATCACTTCTCACAGAAATTCAAAAAGTATATGTTCATACTTGGTTTGTTTCTCGTGTTCCTGGCAAACATCCACAATCTGCATAATGTTATGGTTGGCAGACAATTCCAAGGAGCCAACGTTCAGTTGCACGTAGTTCTTCATAAAGTCGGCTGCCAATTTCTTCACTTCCTTGGGCCAGGTCGCGGACCACATCAACGTCTGCCTGTCCGGTCGCACTTGGCTGAGGATTTTACGGATTTGGGGCTCGAAACCCATATCGAGCATTCGATCGGCTTCGTCCAAGACCAAGTAGGTGCATCGTTCCAAGTTGGTGGTGCCCTTTTCCAAGAAATCGATCAGTCTGCCAGGTGTTGCGATGCAAATTTCGACCCCGCGCTCTAGGTCTCTGGCCTGCGGCCCCTTGGGCGCGCCACCGAACAAGCATGTGTTGCGGATGCGAGAGGCATTACCGAAATCGTTTGCAACCTAAAATTAACCAAAAATTTGACCCTAAGTTTGAGAAATTAAACCTTCAATTTCAATTAAAATTGACACTTAAAGACTTATAAAGACTCATACCTTTTGGATTTGCTGAGCCAGCTCTCTGGTCGGAGCTAAAACAAGAGCGATGGGTCCTTCGCCCCTTTGAACTTCATACTGATTATTGATGTGGACGATGGCAGGCAAAATATAAGCCAAAGTTTTTCCTGCAAAAACATACCAAATCGAAGCAAAATCCATTAATTCGTTGCTTTTTTTAAAATCATACCTGAACCGGTTTGCGCGATCCCCACCATATCCTGACCACCCAAAGCGATCGGCCAGCCCTGCGCCTGAATGGAAGTGGGATTCTCATATCCCTGAGCGACTATAGCGTCCAAAACGTAATCAGGAAAGTTGGCTTCGTGGAAACTCTGGATCGGTTTGGGGGCGTTGCCCTCAACAGTGATTTGCTTATCTTTGCAGAACTGTTCAACTTCTTGGTCTGACCTTTAGTCCAACAATCAACGAATAAAAATACTAGCAAATACTAGTACGAGTAACGATAATGTCATTTTAAACCTTTCGCTAAACCTAGCCAACACATACCTTTTTCCAATTGTCTCGTGTTCGACATAGAAGTCCTTCTTGAAAAGCCGAAGAGTCTTGTCTTCCCATTTGACGTTGCGCAGCTTGGCACCATCATAACCGGATTTGCGCTCGAATCCTCCCTGGGGTCTGCCGCCCCATTGATTACTACTTCCCCTGTTATCCCAGCTGCCATTCCTCTGGCCGCCGAAGTTTCCACGGCTTTCCCCGGATTGGTAGCCGTTCTGACGAGGACGGAACCCGCCTCCATTTTGACTACCGTTTTGGTTTCTGTAAGACCTGTATAGGAAGAGAAATTTGGAACACCTTTCACTTGTAGAAATTGCAATTATTACGCTTTACCAAAAGCACAAAAGGAAGTTAAGTATATAAAAGCTTATGTCTGTCACAATCAAATATGATTCATCCGAGAACAGCTGAAGCATGGAAATTGCAGTTAACTAGCCCGAGGCCTTATGCACGATAAACCTCAATGCAAAGCCAATGAACCGATCAATGTGAAATAAGATCAGTCCTTGATTTTTGTGGCCTGCATGCAGATCCATACCATTATAATTACAATAAAAGCCCCCCTCTGCCAGTAAATTACATGATTGATTAATCCCATTTTTGAGGTTGCCAAGTTGTCGCCAAACCTGGGTTATAAGTAATTGCAAATATCCTCAAATTGTTGCCATTATTATTTTTTCCTTTTAGATAAGATTAGAGCAACAAAAAACGTTTTAGGATAATTGTTTATATTAAAATGTAAACTAAACAACTTTTTATCTGTCATCGCCTGACCTGGCAACATCGCTAGCAAACGAGCAAAATGTCCGTCACCCTGTCTATCGATTTATTCGATTTCATTGCCCCCTTTATTGTATTTTATACAGAAAAATATGGTTTTATTAGAACGCTTACATAAACAATAGGGTAGACTGAATGTACTTACATGTTTAGGATGGTAATAAAAGCGTAGATTTCTTCTCTAAAGCAATTTACAACTTCTTTAATAATGGGCTCGGAAGAGAAACGTCAAATCTGAAAAGATGAAAATTACGATTTTTATTTCAAACGTATAATCGAATGGCTGGAGTTGAAGACACGAGAAAAGAAAACCAAAAACGCTAATGTTCGCTGGAAATTTAAGTAAACCGGAATATATCAAATATAACTAATAAAAACAAATATTTTATTGCAGACAAAGGAAGAAAAGTACTTACCTCTTCGACGCCCAAGATGAAAGAGGGCGACACAAGACAAGGACTAGTAGGAGTAAGAGAGATGGAAATAATTTAAAAACGACAGGGAACATACACAGTTCGAATTTTACGGAAGACTAGAATTAAAACGTTTAGTAGTAAGAAGGTTTAAATTTCATTTAAAAAACACCAACGTAAACGATAATAGGCCTAAATTATGCAGAACACGTTCAAAAAAGACAATTTTGCTTTTATTTAGAGCGAATTCCGTTCGTAAAGCTAGTGCAGGTGTAACATCATTCTATCTCTCTTCTTTGCATGTCGTTAAAGCTACATTGTAATCTCAGTGCAGACTAGATGTAACAATCGAGTAGGCCATATCTGTCGTAATACGTTCGGAATGTACTAGTCAAGTTCATTTCACTAATGTCTCGCCGCTGTGGGGCAGCCTGATCTGTTTACACATTTTTCCACTTCACGCGCTTGTATATGTTACGTTCAATACTCGAATTCGGGTAATATCCGAAAAAATGCGCAGAACTAATTTTGGGCAACAAATATTTCGCAAACCCGAAATTGTACTTTTATGCGGCTATTATGAAGTAGCGTCTTCTGACAGCGATCTGTTTTGACCTTTTCTGGTCGGTTCCACGACGCGACCCGACGTTGGCCGAATCGGCAGAATTACCCATGTCATTGTGTTCGCGGTACACTGGATCCCTTGTAGCCGTCTGATAGGTCAATGGTTAGATAGTGTGTTTGTAAGGCAAAGGTTGCTGGTTCGATCCCCGTCAGTGCCGAGCTATGTTTTAAATTCTTTTTTAGGTTATGTTTGTACAAAGTTTTTTTTTCCTTGATTTTGGGTATGCGTTGGGTTAGGTTTGGTTAGCGCTTGGTTAGTTTCCTTTTCTTGAGCCCTCGTAGCGAGCGCAGCGAGCGGAGGGCCTTGTGAAAAAACTTAATTATCGCCGAAGTTCACCAAAAAAGATCAAGTCAGATCGCTGTCTGAAGATGCTAGTCTATTATGAGTAATAGCCCTTGGCATTTATTCTAGTTTTGCTTGCATTCGCGCCATGTCTTCGCGATACAATCGCTGCAATCAGTTTGTTGCAAGAATCCTCGTGGTCGAGGGGCTAGATGGTTAGGTCTCAATCCGGCGGCTAGTTGCTATTTTTTCTTGATTTTAGGTATGTCTTGGGTTAGTTTTGGTTAGCACTTGGTTAGTTTCCTTTTCTAGAGCCCCGTAGCGAGCGAAGCGATCGGAGGGCCATGCGAAAAGTGAAATATTAGAAGAATAAGTTTGGCAACAACGTATGCCAGGAGCTATAACTGCTACAATTAGCCGCTCCTCGGCTATTGAGCGTTACATAATAACCAGAACTAGTTTTGCACATTTTGAATTGCGGAAAACTAGTTTTGTACATTTCTGAATGACCAATACTAGTTGTGCTTGTTTTATTTCCAAACATCCGAACCCGAATGAATAAGAAGTAGGATTAGTTTGGGTTAGTCATAAATGTACAAAACTGGTTTTGTACAATTCAAATTGCGCAAAACTAGTTCTGCATATTTGGTAACGCTCAACAGCCGTATAAGTGTAGAATTTCGGGTTTGGGAATTATTCGTTGCGCAAAATTAGATTTGCACATTCTGACATTACCCGAATACGAGTATTGTGCGTAACATATACAACTACGGAAGGGTATAGGGTTAGTTTGGACAACCCTTCATATATACAACTTTTCGAGAAAAGCAGGAGTGTGAGAGTTCGGCTCAAGTGGCGAAGTTCGCGTCCCTAGAGCACAAAGTATGGGGTTCGACGCCTGGGTTTTGCAATTTATGTTGTTATTGATTTAGTTAGTTTTTTGGCATGCCTTGGGGTAGTTTGTATTAGGTTTAGTTGGTTGCGCCCCGCAGCGAGCGGAGGGCATTGTATAAAGTGAAATGTAGAAAAACTTTGACGAGCAAAGTTCGGGATCAAGCTCCCCACAACGGCGAGACGCTAGTGTTCATTTAAATGTTCGTTTTTGTCATCTTTTCCTCGATTTACTCCGAAAATTTGACAGTCACGAGGTCTGTGTATTTAAAGCGAAAATCCAAGTCACGTGCCTGTCAAAATGTTAGAGCAAATCGAAGAAAAAGATGACAATAACGAACGCGGCTTATATGAAACCTATGCATTTGTTAACTTTAACCCCGCAAATAAATTAGGCAACTGCGCTATCGGGGGCTGTCATGATTGTGTAATCCCTTTCAGCATGTAATCAATATTGGCAAATTATAAATATGAACAAAATTCACAAGAATCTAGGGGCTGCACCATAACTCCGAGCAGAGTAATGTGGATTGCCTAAATTCACTTTTTGCCTGGCCCTCCGCTTGCTACGGGGGCTCAGGAAGAGGAAACTAATCAGGTGCTAACGCAAACTAACCCAAGACGTACCCAAAAACAAGAAAAAACACTGTTTAGAAATATAACCTTAAAAAATATATAAAAAAACCCGACGGGGTTTGAACCCGAATCGTCGAAGTTAAGACCTACCATGCAGACCTCTAGACCACTGGTTGTATCGCGAAGTACATGAAAACAGCTGATGACTCGAAGTTATGGTGCAGTCCCTAGACACATGGAAAATTTAAACTTAATTTTATTGAAAGTCCTCGATGGGCAGGCATGTAGAAATCGTTATTAGGGCATTACTGATGTTTCTTCATTTATAGATATTACCAGTTTACTTCGTAATGTACAAGTCTAGCCATAGCTGATTGTACAACTCCGTCTCAGAGGCCGAATCTGTAATTTTTTTAATATAGAGAGCTTCGGTGGATTGTACAATTCGTTCTGAGGGCATTGCTCGTTTCTTTGCTTACAGAATTCTCAGTCCAACAGAACAGATTGTACAATTCGTGGTCAAAGCACTGAATATGTTTTTTAAGCATGAACAACTTCAGCGAATTGTACAATTGGTTTTGGGGGTATTGCTCTATTCACTACCGGCTGTCTTCGTATTATAGATACTGACAACCTTAGACCAAGAAAGAAGAGAACAGATAACATGGGAAAAAGCCTGTTACCAGCTGCCACATAAATTACTGGGTAACTGCAATAAATTATTTGAAATTAAAAGTAGTAAATAATAATTAATCTGTTAAAGTAATTTTCAGTCGTAAAATAATATAGCCATTTTATAGGTAGAGTATGAAAAATATATTACCTACGACTCTGTTGAATGACTCTCCCTGAAGAAGATTTATGGCTTTATTGAATATTTGATAACTGAAAATATCCAAGATCGGGTATCAAATTACTCTCGATAATTAAATAAACATCCCTACCATGATATACTCAGAGGTAACACAATGTGTACATTATGCATTATTATTAAAACAAGAAAAATGCAAATAAACTACAAGATCAGCAGACAATAATTACCTGTGAAATGAAATTCCAGGCTCCTTCTTCTCACTTCGACTCTTGCAACCATATGCCGAACAATTTACCATTAGGAATCTTAGTTTTTATCTCTCTTTGTTTAAAAACTCACAAAATAACTGCAAAATAGCACCGCCACAACAATAGATGTGTTTGCCACATAAATAATGGCCGCCGCTCTGAAAAGGCTTCAATTTCGGTACATTGGCTTAATGTCATGCGCGGTATCCTTACTCTTATCTAATCTAAGCTGACAACCCGTTTTGTAGTGTACAAAACCAACTATAGCAGATTGTACAATTCGTTGTCAAAAGTAAAAACGCTAGATATAGTATGTACATTATTGTCTGTATGTACCTAGTTACGTATAAAGCTTAAGCGGGTTGTACAAATTCGTTTTGCTCATGTTTCTTAATCCACCTTGTTATGTACTTGCCCGGTCATAGAAGATTGTACAATTCGCTGTCAAAGCACTGAACATGAATTTTGATACACACAAATGATATATAAAAATCGTTATCTACTAATTTATACATTTCAATATTTTCAGTTTGTTTTTTACAATTTTGCACGTTTTCTCATTGCACCCACGCGAGATTCACAAGTTAACCAAGTCCGACCATATTATATTCGTCCTTCTTTAGTTTATAACATTAGAGAAAGAAAGAACATAACTCGATTAGCAAAATTTATTAAACAATATCGTTCCAGTATCGATTATTTTTCTTCTCTTTTTGATGTACCCTTCTGGATAAGGACAGAACGTGATCGCTCCAGCAGCGGATGTAATCATTAGTTTGATAACTAATGGCCACGTCCGGCAACATTGCATTAGTCATCAAAAATGTCAGCGGTCTTCTTCTTTTT
Source organism: Pissodes strobi (assembly GCA_016904865.1). Classification (NCBI taxonomy): domain Eukaryota; kingdom Metazoa; phylum Arthropoda; class Insecta; order Coleoptera; family Curculionidae; genus Pissodes; species Pissodes strobi. The sequence goes on along the minus strand of MU186781.1, from coordinate 1,477 downwards.
TAATGCGTGCCAGCAAAGTAGGAATGTGCCTTTAGTAGGAATGTGCACGATTGTACTTAATCACTGCAAAATTAAATGCTACTAAATATTATTTATATAAATACCCAAAATTTTCAAATACCAATTTTTTTAAGAAAACTCATTACCCGACGATGTACGGGTATCTTAAATTAAATGATTAATAAATCACTCAATCTTACAAATGACAGTAGTGTTTTTATTTTGAATTCTTAATTAAATAATCCTAATTATATTTGACCACGGCACTGACGGCCGCTACACACCAAACCACCTGCGCCGCATTTTTTTCGTCGTTGTAAATTCCATTGGCGACAGGAAATCGGAAGCCGTAAAAAAAGGCGTACAAGCGAACCGCATTAAGAGCCAGGTAGCCGGACGTTAGGCAATCATCTAGGCCAAACCGCAAAGGTATATATGATAGTACCCCTTGTAATAGGAGGGTAATAAATATTATTTCCAGGGCAGTGTTGCAACAGTGTTTAAAAAACGTTGCATTTCGTCAAACTGGCGTTTTCCGCTAGACTATTAATTGACATTTTCCGCTCAACTATATTATATTTTATTTTATCGACTCTTCTTATATAAACATTCCTTGCCATCAATAAAGCATCGATTTATTTGGCCGGACGATTGGGGTATTGCAAATCTGCATGACCTATAATGCAGTCGGGCATATTCTTTCTACTTTTACACTTCCTATGCAATTCCACGACAAGAATATCCTCCGGGCCGCTCACTACGCAAGACCGACGAGAAAGACATTTAAACTCCGGTCGAGGCTCCTATAAAGCCGCTCGTAGGATAGATTCTCTTGACTTTTGCTTCTTTTACGGGGGATCGTCAGTTAGTATGCGGTCATAATCTAATCAGCAAAGCTTTTGGGGTTCCCCAATTGACATTGCGTTTTATAAAACAGGATACAAGTTTAGATTTATATATATTGGATCCGGTCAAGTATGCATTTCTCCTATTAACCGAATGATGTCTTGCTAGTCCTTGTTCACAAAATGGTCGTCAAATGCTAACAAAAATTCCTACTTGACCGGATCCTATAAAAAAGACGCTCGATTAAGAAGATATGTATCAATACACTAATATAGTCAATAGTATTATCCAGTGGCGTGCTTATTTACATTTTTGTTAAAATATCTCAAGGAATTACACTATTTTCGATTAATATTAAAAAACTCGTACTTGACCGGATCTAATTAAATCGAACTCCCTTGAGAAATAAATTGACGAATAAAAGCTAAAAATATTATTCAGTGGCGTGCTCAAACTTACACAATTTATGAGACAATTTGAAGGACTATAACAAGACTTCAGTTGATATAGAAAATTCATACTTGATCGGATCCAATTATAACGCGCTTAATCGAAAAAGTAATTAATGATAATGCATAAACATCAAAAATATGATTCAGTGGCGTGCCCGAAGGGTTCGCCACCAACTTAA